>BPLR01000506.1:0-130629 GCA_021605095.1 Caerostris extrusa | reverse complement strand
AGATCCGTGGATAAATTTAACCACTTGAAATCCTCCTATAGCTCAAGTAGAAAATCAAAGAAGTGGTGACATAGGTTATTTTACTTTCTTTTATGTGCTAGTTTAGCAAATTTATATATATTATACGTGAATAATCATAACGTAGCTAAAAATTCGCATCTAGACGTTAGGTTAAGAATAGCTCGTGGGGTTATAGGAGGATTTAGCAATAAAATTGAAAGTTGCAATCAAGTTGGGTTGCAACGAAAAAGGAAAATTGGCATTCCACAGGAAATCAGAACAACTAATGTTCAAATACACATGCCAGAAAACGGCAAGCATAAAAAAGGTGCAAACATTGCAGCACCAAAACTAAACAGAAACGGACAAAAGTGTTATGTTGAACATGTAATGTTCCATTGTGTGCAACTCCTTGTTTTATGTTGTTTCACTAGAATAATTAAAAATAATACATTTGGTAGTTTACATCGTTTTGGGTTTTTCTACCACTTATTTCATGTGTAATTAATATATTTTTAGTTTAGAAATAATTAGTAATAAATAGTTTTGCAAATGCATATTTATTTGTGAAATTATTTATATTTCATATTTTGTATTGAATAAATCAGTAAAATGTCATTGCTTGTATAGGGCGGTGGTAAATATGTTACCACCCCTGTTATAAATAACAGCCACAACAAAAAATTAAAAAAATACTTTTTTTTTGGTCATAAATGAGCTTCGTTTCTCTAATTAGAGCTTAAAATGTAAATTTTGAAAGAAAACGGCTTGTGCCCTTTAAAAGGTTAAACTGTTAGTATCACAAAATATTGAAAAAGTGAAGAACTGCTAAATTTCGTTTGTAAGTGCTGTGCTTATAAATTTTTACCGTGTTGCAGATTAAATTAGGTGCAAGAATACTATTCAATCGACCGCATATGTTGTTTGAAATGTTTCCATATGTATTCCTTAAACAGTAACTATGTTCAAACTTCATACTGCATTCACTGCAAATAGGATGGCAAGAATTATCCATTTCATTTATTTTCAATCGAAACAAAGGCTGTTAATAAAAAAAAAAAGGGAATAATTATTATATTGCAAAAGTATAAAGCAATTGAGCTGCAGAGATAATATATTTAAAAATAGTATAGAATCAGCTTTCTTCAAAATCGACAGAAGTGTAATAAAGAGCACCAATTTATTTTGGCATAAATTGATAAAGGAGTAATTAGAAAATTACAACAGTAATCTACGAAATAAGTAAAAAATATTGTTATAATAATAATAATTAGTAATAATATATAGGCAATGAATCCATTTAGATTTCAAACGGATTAAAAATTTAAATGTTTATGAAATCAAATTCCTCATGAATAAGGAACCATCTAAATGCATTATCAATTATTATTAAATAATTAAAAAAAAATTAATATACAATTATTTGGGGGAAATTTTCTACCTTTATAATAACTTTAGGCTTAACCAGCAATGCTCCTGCTATGATTTTTCAATCGAAACAAAGCCTGTTAATTAAAAAAGGGATTAATATTATATTGAAAAGTATACAATAATTGAACTACTAAAATAAAAAATAGCAAAATATTTAAAAATAGTCTAGAATCTGCCTTCTTCAAAACAATTATAAAAACAGCAATTAAATCTGTAAAACAAAAAATCACTAAAAGGATAATTAAATAATAAATTATAATAAAATAAATTTAATTACATGAAATAAATAGTAGAAATTATGAAATTATTTTAAACTGCAGCACAATAAAACTGTCGAAAAAATGGCGACACAAAGCAGAACAATTAAGAATACAGCAATTAAATATGTAAAAAAAATTATTCACTGAAACGCTAATTAACTAATAAATTATAATAAAATAAAGTAAATGATATAAAATAAATAATATCAATTCAGATATTATTTAAAAAACGCTGTTTTTTTTTTTCTTCTAATGCAGCAATGAGGATTCAGTGTAAATGTCGAAGATAAGCAAACGGACGCGGAGAGTACACTAATTAAAAGAGGGGATGTTAAATGCAGGAATTACCTTATTGTTAAAATTTCCAGACCACCAGAGGGAGCTGGTGATCTTTAGGGAAAAGGAATTTTCCCCGGAAAGATTCAGGGAAGAAAATTGTGACATATTGTCCATCCGATTGATCGATCGTGGGAATCAGTCCGCTAATTGCTGTGGTTTAAATTGCTTTGTGTTTTGCTCTGTTGTCGCCATTTAGTCGAAAGCGTTGCTTCCTACAGTTTGCAAATCATTACTTATAAATAATATAAAATTTAATTTTTAAATATATAAATTAGCGTTTTATTAATTTCTATAATTAAATATTTTTTTTTTTTTTTTTTTTTTTTGTAATCAATTGTTTCAGCATTTTACAGGATCGTCGATTTTTGAATAAGGAGGATTTCATTCCTACAGATTTTAAATATTTTCTTATATTTTAGTATTCATTCAATTTTTAAGTATATTTAGCATTTTATTAATCAATTTTTTTTAAATTTACAGGTTGTGTTTCAATTCATAAAAAATTGCATTGTTTACCTGGTTGTGCGCAATAGATAGGTTAGTGAAGTTAATTGAATAATTATATATTATTTTTAAATACTATTAATTAATTAATTATATATTTAAAATTTCCTTATTCATAAAGTATGTGATTTAATACAAAATTTGAATATTTAATTTATTCATGAATGGAAGACGGTAGAAGATGTTTTTACTAAGTGCAAAGTCTATTGTATAATATGAGTAATTGTATTGTAACCGAATCTTGAGGAAGAGTTAGGGGCTAAGATGCCAAGGTCATTTCGAATAACAAATATTTATCGTGCTACCACGTTGTTGCTTTGATGCCCAGTTCTAATTCGTATGCTGAGCTTTTAAATCGTAAATTAATTTTTTTAAATATTTTTAAAAAATATTATATTTTAAATCAAAGATAATAGGACTTTAGGAATTCTTTTGGTCTATTGCTTTTCAAAAATGTTTGCGAAACCCCAAAGTGAACCATCTTCCGGATGAAGTTCTTTTAATTTTTTCTTCCCAAACTTTGTTAGTATAATTTTTAAAAGCAATCCTAATATTTTGTTTAATTGATTTAACATGGTTTTAGTTTGGTTTATAGCTCTATGGACTTGTGCACATGAGGGATAAACAGACCATGTTCAACAGTTTAGCCTTGGATTCTAACCCCTACTACTACTATCCACACCACATCACTGTACCTGGAGCTGAGTTGCCCCTTACAGTTTGGGAATGATGTGGGTGAGAAGAGTGTGATTGGGCTCTGTGGCGTTCTGCGGCCATATGAAACCGGGACCTACGGTTTAAAGTGGATTCCGACCCACTACAAACATCCATGGCACCGCCGGGATTCGAACCCGATACCTGTGGGACCGAGAGCTAGAGCGCTAGCCACTCGGCAATCAGGCCCGATTCCTAAACACTACAAACATCCATGGCACTGCCGGGGCGCTCGAGTCGAAACCTGTGATACCGATCGCTGGAGCGCTGGCCATTTGGTCATCAAGCCGCCAAGTTACTGAGGAGAAGAGCATATTGAAGGAAGATAGATTATATTGCTATCAAGATACGAATTAAAAACACTTCAATTAGCAGCCGCGTTTCACTGTTGTAGAATAGCTATGTAGTGAAAGGTTATATCAAATTTAACAACAACCGGATTATGGTCAGAAGAGAGTTCAGCAATAGAGTTAATTTCAAAATTACAATAAAAATTGTTAGTTAAAAATAAGTATATAGTAAAGGATGAAATTTGTCCAAAACGAATAGGTACAAGAAGCAAGAATATCGAGATCGAAAAGATTTGCAAAACTTTTTTGAGAAAGATGCCTGTACCGTTATTCTTATTACAGCCCCATGAAGTGTGATGGGCATTGAAAGACACCACATAGAATAGTAGAAGTGTTTGCAGACAAAAGAATATTTATGTCATGATGGTTGTGACTGGTTCCTGTAACTGTCATAGATAAAGTGGATGTTTGGGGGTCCCCTCAGGGTAGAAGCAAAGCTGATATTTGGTGTGACTTGCCAGGAAGTAATGATGGAGTTTTTCTCATATTACTACTCTGAGCAGCGTTAACACTGGGCTTAGGGAATCTTGGGCACCCACGCTGACGGCAAGTTGGCGAGTAGCCCCACAACTTACGCAGGTAGGTTGATTAATTTTTTCAGTTTTAGGATATTTAATGCATCCCTTTAAGGTAATGCTCACCCTCGGACTTTCGACATCTAGATTTGTAGCCACAGTTCGAAGAGCTGTGGTGACAACAATTGCAATGAAAGCAGTGAGTGGCTAAGGGTCTTTTGTCGAATTTTTTCTACTTTTATACAAAGGTAAAGAAGCTTATTTAACTTAAAAATTTCGTTACTGGCTTTACGGCAAGGCAAGACAAGTTGACAGGTGGGCAATAGCTGTTTAGTATCTGTTTCATGAAGCTGAGTAATTTTAACATTATCAAATCCCTTAAGAGCCAGAGCTTGTTTGATTTCTCCGATATTAGTTTTAACTGGTCGTGATTTTTAATCACTACTTTAATAATCTATCAGATTTGGATGTTTTTCATAAAAAAAAATCAATATTATTTTCTTTAAAGTACTAGTAATGTCTTTATGATGGCCAGAATCTTTTGGAAATATTTTAAGCACTTCCCCAACAAGCACAATGCGAACTGATTCCTTAAAATGTTGGTCAAATTTTTTTAGTGCCATAAGACTGTTCATAGGTCGAACAACAGAATGTAAATTGGAAACAATCTTAACTTTGGAAGGATGAATAAAGTCATCTTTTTTCAGAATTTACAGAATCATGAATGGAATTAATATTCGAACGGGCTCATTCGACGTATTCAGACAAACGGTGACAAGTCTTTCATTGTTGACAATGCCTATCTGCCGTGTTTTTGTACAATTCACGTAGTTGGAAGTCAGTAAGTTCATATCCACTGGATGATTTGTGTCGTGTACCTTCAAAAAATGTTCCTTTTCAGGTACTTCTCTGTGGGCTTGATAAGGTTCATTCCCCTTGTTATCAATATCCATTTCAGCTCCCGCAGATAGGTCCGGAGGTAAGTTGCGGCCGTCGTGTTCACCGCCACCGGAAAACAAGAGCGGTCGAAAACACAATCTGCTCCCTCCGTCAACCCGTCTGTAAATCAGCTATTCGAAGAGAAATTATTTTCCAAAGTCCAAAATTCTCTTTGATGTCCACTCTGCAACTGTATGCAGCTGCGAAAACCTCTCGAGATCAACCATCAAAGCTACAATGTATGATTTAGAAATCTACCTATGTTACTTTCTTATTCACCACTTTTAAATTATAAGTTACGATAAATATAACTTGCTTGATTACGAAACCCTCAATGCTGCCGCAAACGCCCACGATACGTACTTAATATTAATAAATAATGCGCTCACTTTTAGTTTCTTCCCAGACAACCGATGTTTGCTTTGGATCTTCTCTCTCCCGCTTCTCGCGTAATTTTTTTTTTTTTTTTTTTTTTTAGTTACTCCGTCTGTGCTCGTTTTTGCTAAGATTTTTAATTTTTCCTCTTGTTTTTTTGTTTTTATTAAATTCCTTTTTTGTTTAATTTTTAAATTTTATATTTGTTGCTTTTAGTAACTTAATTGATATTATTGTTTTTCTTATTAAATTTTCTATATTTTTTATAACTGGCAAAGGGCAAGACCTCACGTTACGTAATCCATCTACCAGGTTGGAGGTTGGTCGCTGCGCGACCAAGGCACTCCGTGTACTTACCCCGATTTATAACCCTCAATGCTTAGAAATTATTATTCCTTCTCTGATTTATTTAATTTTTCTTACAATTGGCAAAGGGCTCGACCACCAGTCACTGTTCACCATTCGCCAAGTGGAGGTGTGGTCGTTGCGCGACCAAGGCACTCCATCAAGTCACCAATAATAACCCTCAATGCCATTTAATCCTACGATATTTTGCTGTAAATTAAAAGCTTAGAGTAAACTTTTAGGCTTGCAAGCAATAAAATTTTTAGACCAATTAATTTGTACTACTTATCTTTTAAAAAGTATAATAACAGCTAATTGAATCTTATAGAGGTAAGTTTTAACATGCGAAAAATTAAATTTTTTTTTTTTTCATTATACAATGTGTAAATTGAGTTATGTAAAATAAATCATTCATCTGGTTACATAGAATATGATAATTTGGAGATGTAGAGTCCAATGTCTTCCAAAGTCCAAAATTTTCTTGATGTTCACTCTGCAACTGTATGCAGCTCCGAAAATCTCCAAGATCTACCAGCAAAACTACAACGTATAATCTAGAAATCTACCTATGTTGCTTTCTTTTTTTTCACCACTTTTAAATTAAACTAAATTACGATAAATACAAGTTGTTTGATTTTTAAAATCTTTTCCTGGGAATATAATCAAAATTTTCAATTTAAATTATATGACTAAAATAATGAATACATTTTGATTTTATTTCTAAATTTTATATAGTAGAGGCTTCGTTTACAACAACGATTTTGTTATGGAAATTTAAAATCGCAAGAAAAATAAATAGAAGTAAAAAAAGAAATTTGAACAAAGAAGGTATGAACCATAACATTTCATATTTTTAAAAAATAACTTAAACCAAAATGTTGACATAAATTGATATTTTTATTTGTTTCTTAAACAAAATTAACATCTAATAACGAAATTAGATTTTATATATTTAGAAGCAATAAACAATTAATGAATTAAGAAAAAAATAGCAAAGGTAACATAAGAAGGAGAAATGTAAATCAATAAGAGAAAACTTTTTTAAATTTATGTAAATGAAATTAATCCATTATAGACTAGATTCATTTTAATAATAATCGGTAATCTCGGTTAGTCTGTTCGAATCGAAAGCGCGTCAAATAAAAAGTGATTTACGCCCTTTTTCATAACTCGAAAGTAAACAATCGAAACTGCCATCTAGTGGAAGTAACTGGAACTTCATTCGGCGCAAACGATTTTTGACACTTCTGTGTGAAAAGGTCGAAAAATTTCTTCCCTGCCGCTTGACGCCTCTCCAATACTCAAAAAGCCATTTTACTTCAAATATTTTAATTCTTTTTAATATTTTAAATCTAAAAACTCTAATTCAATTATACTAATGTAATATTTTTAAATTCTCAAATGCTTCACGTTACTAGTACTCTTAATTTGATATTCTATTAATTTTTGCTAATTTCACGGATTAAATTCCCACTTTTAACTTCAATTATTTTTAATTTTCACACGTATATTCAAATTAATACTACTTTGCCCCAAAAGTAAGATCCATTCTTTTCTTTTTTTTTCAAAAAAACCTCTTTGTTTATTCTTCCAAACTTATTTCATCGTCTTCAAAGTAATCCCCTCCGGGCACAACGCACTTACGGCAACTTTTTTTCTGATCCTCAATGCATGCTAAAAAGCTATTTGTTTCAAATTTTCATAAAACTTTCTAACAACCTGTCAATGTTTATTCTGTACAAACACGTATGTTCTCTTTTGATCTGTTATTGCAATTTTTGTGTTCAACCTTTGTTTTTGCGGGGCCATTGTTACTCCACGTCCGTGATCTTCAAGTTACACGCGCCCTTGCAAAGGGAGTAACATTTTTCTTAAGCTGTTCAAGTGTTTGCCAGCTTTAGAAAGAAAAAAATCTTTGGTGTTTATTAGATAATTTTAAATTTCGTTTTTGACGCTTACGCTCACTTGGAAAACTTAATTGCTTTTTTTTTTTTTCTTATTTTTCCCTATGTGGTCAGAACATGAGACACTTCAGAGTTTTGGCATCGGGAATGCAGGAGTGGTTTTGTTATACCATTTGAGTGCTGCGATTACCAGTAGTAGTTTTTCTCGTGCAAAATAGTCATGTTTCTAATTCACTCCTTGTGAGTTCCCTGTTGTTAACCAGGTGGCGCTGATACTCGGTTGCATGATTTGCATCGCATTGGTAAAATTATACGTAAATGGTATTGAACTATTTCAAAATTATTTTATGTAATAATTTTTTTGAGTTATAAAAATGTCCTTGAAATTTATTGTTAATTTCAAATCGCTAAAATAGGTACACGAACACTTCAAGTTTTCTTTTTTTTTAACTGAACAATGACGTTTAGCATAATGTTTAGTTTACACGAATTAAAGAATCTATGCCATGTAAAAATGAACGAGAGAACGTTATAATGGTTTGAAAATTATCTTTTCATTATTTGGCATTGTAATGAACTTTTTTTTTTTTTTTTTTTTTTTTTTTTTGCCGTAAATTATTGTTTATTTACCTCAGTAATATGAACAAATATTTGAAATGACATGGAGATTTTCTATTCAGTGTCTTTGTTGCAGTTTTAAATTACCATACTAAAGATTTTGTTATAAAATATTGATTAGGCGAAAATAAATTGAAACATTGCTTAAAGAATTGTTTTAGTCATGTATAATGAAATGGACATTTTCCGCGCATGGAAAAAGTTATAATAATGGTGGAAGTTTGAAGTTCGAATCCTGGCGGTCGCATGGATGTTTGTGGGGTGCGGAATTTCATCTCCGTTAGAAGATGACAAGCGACAAACCAGTAAACAGTTGACTAACAGGCAAATATGGAAAGAATATATAGTAGAATAATAGAAATTTAAATTAAATTAGAATAAAAATGAGAAATTATTAAAATGAAACAGGAAAAAAATACTAAATTAAAATAAAAAATTGCTGTTTTTTTATTATATTATGACCACAAATTTTAATTTCCTGAATTACGGCGGAATTCTCGTGGTTAGAAATAGGAAAGTTTTCCGAACTGTGCTTAAAGAAGTCTTTAAATGAAAGAATATTAATAGCTTGCTCTATTTTTTCCCAAATTCTCATATACCATTTAGCTGCGGTGATCTTTCTGAGAGTAATATTTTGAAGAGCTTCAATGATCTGTAAGTTAGACTTAGAGGCATAAGGAATTATATAATAAAACAATGTAACCATTTCTCCTGGTAGGTGGTCCAATCAACATATGCCATGTTACAATTCATATTTACTCCGTCAGTTGAGTAACGAGGACACTGCAAGCTACATTAACAATGGTTTGGTGCGCCGCTCTACGGTCATTTTGCGCGCACTTTAGGCTAATTAGATCGAGACAGTTACAGTTTAACGTGGATTCCGAACCACTAACAAACATTCATGCCACCGCCAGGATTCGAACTTGAAGCCAGAGCGCTAGTCACTTGGCCGCCTGTTAACAATGAATTTAAATCATAAAAGCAATAACAATACCTTAAGAGACAATCGGCAGTGTTCCCACGATAATACCCCATCTTCACATTTTAACACACGCTCAGAAAACGAGCATGTCTTCTTATACAAGAGGTGAAATGCTTATTATATAAGAAAATAATTTATATTAAAAGTGGTACTTAAAAGTTAGTTTTCTATATTGTGTCAGAATAATTTTTTGTCCTTCGGTCAGACTAGCCTAATTTTTTTTTTTTTTTTTTTTTTTTTTTGTTCAGCTGGCAAACACTTAGACAGCTTGGTCTTGGATGCCTTAAGGCAAGCGCTGCATAGACGTTACTCACTTCGCATTACCCAGGGGGCTCGTGTAACTTGAAGATAAGCCCCGGACGCGGAGTAACAATGCCCCCGCAACGCTCTACGATCCTGTTAGACTGGAACCTACGGTTTAAAGTGGATTCGAACCACTACAAACATCCATGGCACCGCCGGGACTCGAACTCGAAACCTGTGGTACCGAGCGCTAGCGACTCGTCCATTCAGGCCCAGACTAGCCTAATAGGATGAATGATTTTTCTACCCCAGTGCATGCTATGTCATTTTGTTATTTAGTTGCAGTGATTTTTCTGAGAGTGTTATTTTGATATTGATTTTAAAAGAAAGAAATTACCCCTTTGTTAAAAATTCCAGAGGGAGCTCGTGAACTTAACGGAAAGGCAATTTCCCCCGAAATGTTTTAGGGAAGCAGCTGATCTTCTTGCCGCCTTCGCAATAATGCCATGACCTGAGCTACTTTTCCATTACATTAATATACACTTTTTTGGTGTTTTATTTTTGATTCATATAGTATTTTAAAAAATACTGTTTGGTTGTGATATTTTAATTAATAATCAAAATTTACGGAATTTATGGGAATTATGCGAAATCGAGTTGGGCTTACATATTTATTCCATGTAATTGTTAAGTAGTTTTTAAATTGTTTATCTAAATGATTCTAATAAAGGTATTAAATTAATAACTTAAAATGATTGTTGTTAATTGTAAGGCTTTTGTGTTGTAAACCAATTGTTTCATTATAGCGTACTGTTTTTCATGTATTTTTAAAATCACATTTTATAAGTAAAATAATTCATATACTAATACTATTTAAAATTTAGAGCAACTCATCTATTTGTAATTATATATTGTAATACAGGGGATTTTTGTTTACCTGTTATGAATTTTCTACGCAGGGCGGATTTACTAGGCTATTCCACTTATGAGCCCCTTTCACCTCCCTTTTTAAGTTTGTAAATGACATGAGAGATAATAAAATACATCATTATTGTGATATCAATATGTTGAATGAAACATGTTGTGATGGGTACTAATCTTTATAAAAAATGTGGCACGGATAATAAATAAAAAAAGTCAAGAACACTTATTTGGACATTTATTCTCAGAACCATGTATAGTAGTTGTAAGTTGGTGCAATCTAGTATATACAAACGAACAGACCCACTGTTCTTCGTAATTATGATTGGAATACAAACACGCTCAAACATAACAGATGCAACACCCATTACGATGTGCAAATACCCAAATTGAGATCGATTTGCTAAAGCCAAGTGAAAGAGTGCAGAAATATTGCACTAGCAAAATGAATATTTTTTTAATAATTTAATTTATATTTCATTTTTAGTGTTGTATATTTCTTTACATTGTGCATTTAGTATCATTAATACAAAAATAATAACTCATTGTTTCAATTTTTCACTCCAAAAAATATCTATAGTGGGTTTAAATATAATATGAGGATACATAATTTTATATGTGCATTTCTAAAGTGGCCCTCAAGATCATTTGGGTTGGCCACCCTGTTGTAGACAAAAATTTTTCGTCCCCAGTGGTGATTTGTTTCAAAAAGCAAATCGCAGGGCGTCATTTCGTCAGAGCAAATTTTTTTTAAGAACACACGGTTTTGAAATTAAATCAATTTCGAGTGACTGTGAACAGTTGAATTCAGTGATCTCACGAGTTGTTATTTAGCGGTTTGCATCAATCAATGCCTTTATTTTACCTTTAACTGGCCAAGAATGTGGTGCATCTTCATCAAATTGCAGGAAGGAAAATTTGCAAACCAGTTTTGGCCTTGGCGTTCTGTCAATACAGCTTTTCCATACGTACATACATTAGGGGCCAGATGTCTGAGTGGCTAGCGCAGGTTTTGGGTTTGAATCCCGGTGGTACCATGGATGTTTGTGGTGGTTCGAAATCCACTTTAAGCTGTTTTTTAAGCAGTCCCGGCCTCATATGATCGTAAAGCGTCGCAGAGCCCAATCAGACTTCTCACCCACATCATTCACAAACTGTAAAGGCGTAACTCAGCTCTAGGCACACTGATGTGGTGTAGTAGTAGTAGTAGCAGCTTTCCCATACACATTGAATAATTTTTTTCTTGCATTAACAGCATTTTTACTTCTACAATAGTAAAAGTAAAATATGCCAAAAATGCTGCTTTTAACTTTCCATATTGCATTGGACACAAAAATTATTGAGCAGAATGAATCAAACTTTTTTACAAACAAGAATTGCTATATCATTTGTCAAAATATATAATGATAATTGCAGCTTATATTGGCTGTGAAAAATACAATTAAGTCCTCTGTTGGGAAAAAACGAAATTACTTTCCGAACAACTTGCAACTATAAAAATAATTTTATTTCTTTCATCATATAATTGAAAATTATTTTTTACATTCATAATAATATAAAAGACACTAAAATACTGACAGGGAATTTAGGAAAAATCCCCTTACAATGTCTTAATTTTTTAAAAATCAATGATACAGAAGAATATAAACAAAAAAGAGGAAATACGAACTTCGTTCAATGTTTATAACCTTATAAATAAACGGGTAAAGTGTCCAAAAGTCCAACAATAAAAACATTTTTAATAAATTGAACTTGTAGAAAGTTCAAATATATATCCAATATAGTTAAAAGAAAATTAGTGCCATGTTTCTGCATATTTGTTATTGATTTAAACATTGTCAGTTTAAAAAATGATGCACTTTTCACTATTCAGGCAATCTACTTAAATGCATGCCACCCACTACACATCTTTCTCTTTGACTCACTGTAATCTAACTAATAATTAATTGCACAAATGACATGTTTTACATTAATTACACTCAAATTAATGATGAAATACACATGTAAAAGAAATTATTCAATTAAATGGTCCTCACTGTTATGACTTTAAAACAAGGTCAAAATCATTTTTATGTTTCAGATAAATTTTCAACAAATTACGCCAATAACATAGAATTCAGATCTCTATTACATAAATTGTTCTTGACTGCCACCCAGATTGCGATCATTTAGTGAGTTAAGCAAACAATCAGTAAAATAAATCCACATTTTAAACAATTATCTACGTGATATACATATTTGAAACTCTCCAGCTGCAATCGATACTTTTAGCTATCAATGTGTCAACATTATAATTTTATCTCAAAAAACGGCAATGTTTTGTAAAAGAGCCATTGAAGACAGTCCAAATCAACATTTATAATACATTTTTATTATCCAATGCATGGTTGGTGTTTTCTATGCACATATTGCTGAAACAGAGATAGAGAGCACTAAGGGCTAGTCGTTTTAAAAACTTGGAAAAGGGAAGGGGGGTACAATTAGAAAAAATAAAATGGGTCTTCTCAAGAACGCTCCAGAGCGGAGGAGAAGAACGGAGTGGAGAGGGAGAGCCGTTTGTTATTGGAAGGCTTCAAAGGCTCCGTATATTGCTCTGCACCTGGGAAACGCTCCAGGTATCTGGACAACTTGATGTACTTCACTGTCACTAGCTTTCCTAGAAGACAAAATGACAACTTTTCATGGAGATATTTTTAAAACATGAATATATTTAAATACAAAAATTAAAAATGTTTTTGGGTATTATCATAATGTATAATGTATTACTGGTTATCATACACAGTTAACTAACACTAGCTAAGTAATGACTAGTTCTTAGTTGATTAAAAAATCTTAAAAATATATCACTGATTTTTTTAAAACTTGAAATGTATCTTATTTAATTTTTACATTAACAAATGAAACCATGTCCAAGGGTATTTCGCTTCATGTCCTATTTGTAATTGAAATATTAATTTATCAAACATTTTATGCAATATTTATAAAAAGATAGCCTTTAACTACTATTGAAATTAACAATTAATCTAACTACTAAATAAAATAACATTCTTTAAAAATGATTAAATATGTAAGTAACAGCACTCACCATCAAACCACCATCCATGGAGATCATTATAAGCTTTTCCTGCAGCTTCCAAAGAACTACACAGCATAAAAACACATCCCTATAATAAATAACAATGAGTAAAATAAATCCAAGATTTTAAAGGATGCATTTGAGATAAATAAAAATATTCAAATATATGTATTAAAACCTTAATAAGATGTCAAATTTTGATTTTATTATTCAGTTGGTAATTCTTTAAAAACATTCTTTGATTTTTACTATCCACAAAAACCTCAGGTTATAAACTCGCCAAAATGAAGCGAGTTCTCTCGAGTAATCATAAATAAATTTTAATTTGGAACAAAAGCCTTACATAAAAGGTCCATTAGAAAAAATTCAAAAGTTATTATTGTAGATAAATAACTAAAGACCATGGAATATTAAGTATGAAATAAAACTATATATATTACTTTGCATTTTTTTTTTTTTTTTTTTATTAAGTAACAAAATTTTGTTCCTGTGCTTCTTTTAAGGCAGGAAATACAAACTTGTCTATAAACAAAAAAGAAAATGTTATATAATATCAGATTCACAGTAGGCAGTAATCACCTTTGTTTAAAAATTAATTTCATTAAATTTTGAAAGAATTACAAAACACCACAAGAAAATTTTGCTTTTTCTTTAAGATATACGAATAACAAAATCTTTAATAACATCCAATTTTCAATGAATACTGTAAAAACCTTTGTTAAAATATAGTGTAAGAAGTAATTTATTAAAATTAATTTTACCTTTAAGAATAAATATAATTTTTAATGTGGACAGGGTGCTTAATCTCGATGTGAAAAGATTCCTTTATAATTTCTGTATATAGAACAAAAAAGATACAAATGCAATTAAAAATGTATTCTACCTCATTATTGGTCATAGTTTCAAAGGCTATGTGTCTTATTCCATTATTTCCTTCACATTTTTCCAAGATGGCATCTCGAATGCTCACTTGCCAATCATTACCATATTCTCTATAAAAGAATGAATTTTGAAATCAACAGGCATTTCAGTTAAAAAGAAATCAATAGTCATTGGTTCATTTTGTATTATTTATCTGCTAATGCATATTAAATCTGCAACACATCATTAACTATTACATTATTTGCATTTGTACGATAGAAATTTCATGCAAGATTTATTATACTATGTAAAGAAGCCAAACAGTTTTTAAGATATATTTTGCTTCAAGAAGAATTTTCAAAATATATTTTATTTCAATCTGTCAAAGTAAGCTATTAATCTTTTGCTAATGAATTAATAGAATACTTCTTTCAATCATAAAAATAAATGGCATTTTGATTAAATTTTTTGTCATGTAATTCTACTACTTTTTCCGCTCTGATAATTATTACTTTTATCTATAATCCACAATTGCAACTTTCTGGCAATGAAAAAAATAACACTTTAGTGCAGTGTGCATCAACATATATGAAAACATTTGATGCATTTAAGATGATGAAAATTTGGAGAGAATGTTTTTAGAACTATAGAGCAACAACAAAACACTAAATAAAGACATATAATTAACTATTAAACACAATTTTTATAAAAACATAATTTTATATTATTACGAAAGAGGCTTACACTTCAGGATCAAACATATTTCTGATTTTCAAACAAGGACTTGGAGTATAGGTTGCATTTTTGCCTTTACCTAGACTACAAAAGCTAAAAACACAAAAATTAATAAACCTTCACTCAATAACATTCAAATAAAATGAAAAATAAATCATAAATGAAATTTACCTTGTCCTTGCCATACTTTTCCTTGTTTTGTACCATCATTCTAGTAAAAAAAAAAAAAAAAAATAAAAAATAAAAAATAAATTAAAAACAATACAGGAATATAATTAACTCATTAAATACAGAAATGGTAGCCAACATGCTAACAGCAAGGTAATTTTGACATAATCACAGCTACTATTTTGTATAAAACAAAAAATATACGAAATTAATGAAGACAAACTATAGCTACTTGCTTATTATTCATATGACATCCATTCAGTTAATCCATATTGTCACATTCTCTATGATATGAATGTTGTATAAAAAAGGCATAAAATATATTTATCACTAATAAACACTGTTTCTATAAAAATGCTTTGCTATATAGAATACTGTTTACGTAATTCTATTTTTAAAAACTAATTGCTAATATTATTTCATAATGCGTTTTTATCTCTATTTAATGAATGTATATTTATAAAAATACAGCAAAACCTAATGATAAAACAAATTGACTATCATTCCTATTAAATATAACGGCAAAAACAATTATTTATAATTCATGCACTTTGAAGTACATTTATTTAATGTTTTGGTATTTATGTATTAACACTACCTTGGCTACAGATTTGGCGGTTTTTAAGTGGCGCCAATCTAACAGCTACAGATTTGCTGATTTTTGACGCCATTTTGTAGTGCTACGAAAATGCGTATTTGGGATTTGCCAGAAACAGAACAAGATGCAATTTTATTTTTCAGAGCGAAATATTTTACCAAAACAACGAAAATGTCCCAATTCCAATGACATGAAACTTTATTTTTGGTAAACGTAAGTTTTGGAAGTGCAATTTCCAAAACTTACGCGTTTTGATTTTAAATGAAGTGTTTTATATATTTTATTATTTGGAACAAAAATTTTAAGTCTAGATTGGCGCCACTTAAAAACCACCAAATCTGTAGCTGCGGTTGCCGTTCAAAAGATAACTGCGTGTGCTCTTTATTGGCGCAACTGTAGTCAAGGTAAAGCGTTAATACGCAAGTACCAATGCTTTATTATAAAATTTAATTGTTTATATAGCTTGATAATAATCCTAAATCCTGTTAAAATGCACTATTAAATGGCAATTAAAATTTATGCATTTAAATTGCTTTTAAAAATAAAATGTTTCTCATTCATAAAATACCATATTTTAACGAACAGCTACAATAATCAAATGTTACATTCGTTTATAAGTTTTAAAATTACTATAGAGCAGATGTAATTGATTAAAACAATACCTAATATTAATTGAAATCATCTTATATCATTTCATTAGCAGCAATTATAAAAAGGAAGGCTAATATAAATTATTCAACTCACTTCATGAGTTGTGCTTGGATTCCACCTCCATACTTTGAAATCTTCTCCATTGATCTTCTGATATTCCACAGAGACACGAGATTCATTTTCTTCAATAAATGACACCACACGCTCCCACAACCATAATTTCGTTTTTCTGAAAATCAATTTTTGAGATTGAAAAAAATATTTTTAAATTAATTTGTCTTTTTTTATTTTACTTAAATATGAAATGCCAATTTTCAAACCTGAAGAATTTGTAGTCCAATGCTGAGCTCGTTTAATTAAAAATTTCTTTATTTTTAATAATGAGAATAATATGGGAAAATTAAGCAATATCAATTAAAAATTTCTTTTCGCTTTTATGTAAATTCTGAAGAATTACATAAAAGTTTATAACAAGATAAAACAGTAAGGGCATCAAGGAATAAATGGATCTAAAATAAAAATATTATAAAATTATATGGATCTAAAAATATTAGTAACTTATGAGTGGGATACTTTGAGAACTTTCTTTTTTAAATTCTTAAAACTACCATGTATGTCGAATATTTATATTTTTAAACCAACACAATTTACCTAGAAAATAATTACACCTATCGTATCTAATTAAAAATTTAAATCAAATTATTTCTATACAGATAAATGATACTAAAGGCTAACAGAGTATATTGGAGAATACAATCCTTTACATCCAGTCACATAACTTTTAATTCCTTAAAATTTTAATTTAATATACACTTAATTTGAAAATATCATGTAATTATTGATGAGCAGAAAGTTTAAGAAAATTAAAGTTGTGACAAAAGAAATTAAAATATTTTGCATAATATCATTATTAAAAAAAAAAAAAAAAAACGGGAAACTTGCATGGGGTTGTAAAATATTAGAGCAAGAATTGAAAAAATCTGAATTTGAAGAAACAGATGGAATTATACAAGGAGGGAAGAAATTATGAAAACAATTCAAAGGATAGAGTAGTTTAATTTTTAAGAGAGAGCTTTAAAGTGAGTTAATTGAATATTCTAAGGAGTCCTTACAAGTAAAAAATATATACTAATTTATTATTAATCCAAACCAACAAATTTTTAAAAATGTGGTTTTGAATTTTTAAATTGCATAATATTAATAGGCTTACCTATCTTTAGGTGGTATCAAAGCATCTCTAACATTTACCACTGCTTTGCAAGAACCAGATAAAGAATCTCCTTGGGATGATTCCCCGGAATCTTGCATAATATCTGAAAAACATGAACAAGATATTTAGTTCAATAAAACTTCTGAATTATACAGAAGCATTGACAATTTCATTTGGAGAAAAACAAAATTTTTAGATTTTGTAAATTTCTAATGATTTAACTAATATGTACTTTCATATCACTTATTAAAAATCATAAATATATAAAAAGAATACATAAATTTTTTAATAACATTTTTTTATGTAACTTTTATATGCTCATTTTTGTTCATCTTTTATGTTCTTTTCCTTTCTAAATTTTACAATATGTCTAATGATTTTATAGATATAAATTTTATACTTATAGATATTGTAGATAAGTATCAAGTGTAGTAAACAATTAAATTGTAAATTATATTTCAGTATAAATATTAAAAAAAAAAAAAAAAATTATTTGAATAATTCTGGGCAAATTTGCTTTATTTTAACAACTTTTAAATTTCATAGCATAATTGAAATAAAAAAAGATTTACAGCCTGAATTTTAAATGTGTTGCAAAAATTAAGATTTTAAATATGAACAAATTATATGTGAATGCTTACCAATAACTTTTTCAACCATTTCATAAAATAATTTTTCTTGTGCTTCTCTTCTTTTCTTCCAAAATTTTACAAAAAGAAACATAACAAATAGAAAAAGACCAACTGAAAAAAAGTTAATTAATTATAGATCTAAATATAAAAATAACATTTTACATGAATAGAAATTCTCTACCCTATTTATAATAGTTTTCTTCCTTCCACAAGAGAGCTTGGTTTTTAACTCTGAATTAAAAAGTTAAAAATGAACACTAAAAACCAAGTTCTTGTAGAAGGAGGAAAATCAAGAATACATAAAAAAATTTATTTGTTTAGATATAAAATTTAGATTTTTTTTTAAATTTGTATAACTGCTATTATTTATAATTATTAGAATTTTATAAGTAAGCTATTGCTGTATCGCAATTGAAATGTTGTACTTTTCTTGAAAATCAAAATTCTACACTTCTAAAATTACAGCACAGTCAGCGAGTTAAAAAAAAAAAAAAAAAAAAAGAATAAAATGATGAAAAAAATATAGACAATAATAATGGCATCTATAAAAAAATTCATTTCTAAAAAATTAATAACTATTTAAGTTAAAAAACTTATTAGCAGGACTATACAGCATAATACTAAGATTAAACACTCACCATATTTAGTTGTTCCTGAAATAAGTAATTACCGATTTTACGTACCTCCTAATGTAACTAAGATCTTAGTGACAGTATTCGCTATAGAAAGACGGACACGACACCAGAAAGACTTTGCTGCTTGTGTAGCCTCCAAGGCACTGATATAATCTAACTGAGAATGACTGGGTATTAAAGCTGGAGTCACCTCAGACAAAAAGAGGCAGCTGCAACAATAATGAAAAAGCGTTATTTACTGATGAATGAAAATTAAAAGTGATTAAAATTGAATTTCTTTAAACTGACAATGAACTTTATGATCTAAATAACAGTTACATTTTTTGATCATTGTAATTTAGAACATGGTGTTTACTGTCAGGTAAAAAAAAAAAAAAAAAGAATTATTTAGCAACTTTTGATTCAGGCACTGATGTGTTTTAGTAAGTAACATATATTTTACTTTGTTAAGTTTTGTTCAATAAAAAGAAGGTATTCAACAAATTATGTAAAATTATCCAATTGTTCATTTTATATAATTACAGTCAAAACAAAAAATCAATTGCTGATCTAAAATTTTACTATAAAAAATAATATACATAAAAATCAGAACCTTTATAATAAATAAATGCATTAAAAACAAACCATAAAAAATAATAATGACTAAAAATCAAATAATATTAAACTTACTTTACACCCCATACTGGATTTTTCTTAAATAAAGTAAGAGAATGATTAAAAACAGCATCAAAGTCTTCCATCTGAAATATATATACATATATAGATGATGCCACAACCAACAATAATTAACAAATATAATCTAATACTCAGCAACTAGTCTAATACTGAATTAAAAAATATAATTATTTAATGACACTATATAATTCAGCCATAATACTTTATTTGCATAAGTATATATTCTCCACTATATACAGTTTACTGGTACAGAGATATATTTTGAATTAACTAAGGTGATTTAAAAAGCAACTTTTAGTCAATAAAAACAAATTTAAAATAAAATATTTTTTATAAGATAACTTACGTTAGATAAATTTATCTAAATTTCACTAATTTATAAACAAAACTAGACGAGAGAGAACTATTGTTTTGTTTTGTTGATAAACTAAAAGAAAATATTAAAAAATTGATATATATTTCAAATGGCACCCTACAGTAGTGTCTCGCATAATTTTGCATAGTTATAGTAGGGCATTAAGTAACAAATCTACACTATTTCATTTAAATTCAGAAAAATATTAACATAAAAATTACACCACAGAGCATTAATATTGCAAATCAATGCAATCACATTTGCACTTGTAGCTGCAATTTATAATATTATCAAAATATGTAACAACTTTTCAAAAACATATTTAAAAGTTTTCATTAAAAAAGTTAATTCAGAAATAATTAAAGATATCAATATATGTGATGAAGTTATTTATTAACAATATATTTTATATACTTCAAAATATTTTTAAAATAAATATAAGTATCGTAAATGCAAATAAATTCATGAATATTTATTACTGAAAAGACTATACATAGCAATATATACTTGGTCATTAAATTCTATATTTCTTTAAGTAAAAATGTCATAGTACTTTTTGATAACAAAAGAGAAATGCAATATTACACTCCATTTATTTGTGCACTTTATTGAAAGTCTCTTGATTAAATAATACAAATATTTATTTTCTTTCACAAAAACCAGTGCTATTTTTCACAAAATCTGTGAAAGATGAATTGTGCAAATTTTAGAAGTAAAATGATAATAAAGAACACTTTTTAAAATTTTTATAGTGTATAAATAATCTAATTTTTTTCTAAAATTTATGTTGAAACTGTGGAAAATGGCTAGTAGTTCTTATCTTTGTTTGCATGAAATTAAAAGTGTTTAAAATCCCAAATTGCTACTGAAAACTCCTTTTTGGTAAAAATAATAGATGAAAAATTCAATATTAAAAAATAATAATAATGACATGTTTTATAGACTAAGAAAACATTTTAAGAAGTTGTAGATAATGGAAAGGAGTCATACAAAAGATGGGATGAAGTCAGATAAGTATTAAAAATGTTTTAGACATGGGATAAATTAATAACTAATGCTGATGTTAATCAGCATTTCTCTACCAAATAACATTATGAATTATTGCAAAATTTAAAAAATTCCAATACTTTTTTAAAATTCTTTTTATATTATTAAAAAGTTAATTTTTGTATGAAGCTTTACTTATTTATATTTACATTTATTTGTCAAAATGTTTGCCAATTACTTTTTGTTTCCTATTTTCATATAAAAATGTTTGTAAATATTATAAATACATAAATATTACAATAAAACCATTACAAAAAATAAAAATAATTAATACATGGCATGGAAAAGAATAGAAATTAACAGAGATGAGTTATATAACACACTACAAATTTAGTGAGAGGAAAAAAGACAAGTATTAAGAAGATAATGTGGTTGTTTAAATATCCCCAAAAATATGAGTGTTCTGTAAAAAGGCTGCATATTTGAGAATGCTTCCAAGATTATGCAAGATAGAATTTTTCTGGAATAGATACATTCAGTAATAGAATGTTAAAATTGTGAACTTCATAAATTTAAAATTTTATTAAAATTTTCGAGCTGTTGAAAGAATTCCACAGTTAATATTATAAATATAGACGGAATTATTAAATTAATGCCATCATTCAACCAATTATATCTTGACTCAGTATAATAGCACAATTGCCAGTAATATTACTTATTAATAGTATTTGAATTTCTAATAATTTGGTATGTGATTTTACCAGTTTTCATGTTCCTGTTTTACAAGTACAAGACAGCATCATGCAAATTAATGACAATTATAAATTCCATGAGCAATTAATGATAAAAGCTTACCTTAAAAGTGCTATCAGCACTGACAAAGTCTCTCATGATTACTCTTGCTTCTTGCACAGTCATATTTCTACTCTTTGCAGAACCACATTCAAAATCACCTATAAGGAAATTAATTAATATTTAACATTGTAAACAATTTAATAATAATAAAAAAAATTAGATCTGAAAATTCTAATATATTTAAACAAGTGCAAAAATTAATTTAAAAGCACTTTTTAATGTATATCATTTATTTGACTTATGAATACTATTTTTGATATCAAAAACTTTTTTTAAAGAATTGAACTGTGGAATGTGTTTAAGTCTTTTTCAAAATAGATTTATGAAACAGCTACTGAAACAGAAATTTCATAAAGGAAAGTAAGAAGAACAAACGGGGGAAAAAAAATCTGTTGGCAATTAATAAAAACAATGAGGGTGCAATACCATGGACAAACAAATTTTGCATTAAAATTGATTTTATATAAATAAGTATTTTATTTTTAAATTGTCAGTGACATTGTAAAATTTAACTTTAAAAAGAAAACATGAAACAATATTAAAGAATATTTAACATAATACAAAATAACGGTTACAAGTATTTAAAACTCTTTTTGATGCAATTACAACTATTTATTATAATTATTCTACTATTTGTAAATAAATAATCATACATTAATGACATAATAAAAAATACAACACTCCTAATTCTGACAATTTATATTAGTTATTTTTTTAACAACATTAAAAACTGAATTCACAGCATAATTATTATGAATTTTAGAAAATTAACTGTTCATATAAAATGTACATATATTTATATAGTTGTTTTCATTCTTAACCATTTAATAAAGCAGAGGAAAATAAGGCATGATTAGAATTATAAATTAATATTGTTGGGAAATTGGAATATTACTTTAAATTATATGATCTAATGTTTCTAGAGTCAATTTGCTTTTGCAGACAATGCTCATATTGCTTGAGTATAACTACATTTATAAAATTTTTTAACAACTTATTCTCAAGCACACAATTGATGTATCTTCATCCACATGAAGCAAAATTATCCTTAGCACAAATATTATAAACCAATTAAAGCAGAATCCTAAGTTATTCCTAACATTATTAAAAATTTTTTTTAAAAACCTTTGTAGCCATTATTAACTTAACAAAAATAGAATTTATAAGCAATAATCTCCGAACAATAACATAGAAATTTCTTTCAAGCTATTTTAACATTTCTCAAGTTATGTGGTGAACATGTAGTCCCTTTCAGGTATTTATTTTTCTTTAAAAAAAACAACAACAACAATATCACACTTTTATTATTTAAATTTCATAAGTTTTGAAATGATAAAAAAAAAAAAAAAAAAAAAAATTCCAAATAAAACTGCTTAAACCAACAGTGAAATATTGGTTATATTAAGATAAAGAGCACACTTATGCATTAACTATAAAATAACAAATAGTAAAATGTTGGTGCATGATTTTTCAACCACCACTTAGCATTGAAGTAATTAGATATTAATACTTATGTGCTTTCGTAGAAACATTGAAATTAAAACACACTAAAAACTGATGAACAAATCTTATCACAATATGAAAATTCAAATATTTTTACTATTTTTAAATTACTGTTAGCAGTTAAATTTAATAAAACTAATTTAAACATTGTAACTAAATCCACAAATTACTCTGAAATATATTTTATCTAACTATAATTATTTGAATTGTAACAATGAAATTTTAGAAATAATTAACAATTTAAAATAAATTTTTAAAAGAAGAAATCACTTACCTGCAACAGTGGTCAGAAGATGATGCAATTCCCTAGATATCAAAATGAGAGGTTTGCACTGATCCTGAAAAACAAAACATTATAATAAAAAAAATTCAAAGATTTATATATTGTCTTAAGTAAACTACAAATATAAAATGAAACTACTTTACAAATCTTATTGAAATTTGGTACCAATTATACAAAAATCTTAAAAAAAAAAAAAAAAAAAAAAAACTGTTTTATTATAGTTAAATAATTAATCAAAAAATTAAGGAAAAAACAATTAAAAATAAGACATTAATATAACTTTTAACTGGCTGCAATTAATATGTGTACATTTTATCAGTTTAAAAATCTTTTTAATTCACAGAGGAAATCTTTTTTCAATTCCTTCTATTAGCTCACACTCTCCCTATATATATATCTTGTTCAAATTTTCAATTGTTCATAAAACACTTTTTATTCATCTACTCAAGTCCAAATACATTTTTTTGAACATGTAGTATGACACTTGATGTTAATACAGTTTTTCAAATATTAATTCAGTAATTAAATTTAATTAATTAATTTTAGTTTTTTTAGATTTAAGTTGCATATATCAACCAATAGATGGTGCCAGATAAACTTAAAAAATGAATGAAAATTATTTATAAAGGACTTTCAGCAATATAGTGAAAAAAAAAAAGTAAGAATTGACTTAATTTTTTTTTTTATTTACTTGTTTGGAGTAAAGTCATTAATAACACTGGAAATTCCTTAAAATTGGACTTATTATTGCAAACATAAAGTAAACTTATAAAATGTTGTATTTTACTTAATTGCCAAGGTTTTTGTTTTTAAGGATGATCTATTATTTTTGAGTATAAAATGCAGTGTGTGGTTTACGATAAATTGCTTATACTTTTGAAATATTGTTTACACATGAAGATTCAATTGCAAAAATTGTTACATTATATTGAAAAACTCCTGATTTAAAAAGGAATGAAAAAAAAAAATGCCTTAATTCATATTAGCAAACTGCAGGTCTAGAATTGCTACACAAATTAAGCTGTAAATTAATTATTGAGATTAGAATCTAAAACAATAAGGGTATTTTTGATCATAAAACAATAAATGACGTTTATATTGGCTAACAAATAATAGGATAGTTACAATACAAATTATAAAAAAGAAACTGGATAACCTGGGTCTGCGCGATGAATCGATATATATTGAAATATCGATTTAAGTCTAAAGTTACATATTTTATTTCATTACTATTACTTGAACGAAATTCTAATTTAACCCTTTGCACTCGAGGGCTCCTTAGCGGAGCCCTCTTCAAGCTCAAGGGCTCCACTACGGAGACAATGCAAATAACAATATAAATAATGCGTATATCAAACTTACATGTGAATATGATCATTTCACTAAAATCGCTTCGAGTTGCTGGTAATACAAATGAAAAAAAAAAAAAAAAAATTTTTCATTGGCTGTTCTATAACGCCAATGAAATACCATTTTCAAAACCAACATAATCGCTTCGGAGTCAATCGGCATATCCGAGCCGCGCGAGGGAGAAAGTGATTTCGATGTCCAGCATCATTGGAAAAGCCAATATTCGAATTGAGTATAAACGATTTGGTGAAATCGTTGGAGGCATCTGGCGAGTTCCAATATTTGTTCGGTAGCTTTTTTTGTGTAGCTATTATCAGTCCTAGGTGAAAAATTTATATATGTATCGAAGTTGTGTAAGTTGAATGTCTAACGTTGAGATATCGATTTTCCAAATCAGGTCAACATCGATGCTAAAGTTGCACATCGATTTTTTAAAATCGGTATTATGACTTCGGAAATGACCAGTGAATCCTTATGTAATCAAAGAGAGGCAAGGCCTTGAGTATTTCTCCACTTTTTTTTTCTGTGATGTCATTATCGATGGTACTCCTGCTTGGACGACCTCATGTCTTGTTACATGTTATCATTTCTCTTGTTTGTTTTATTTTTCACAAAGTATCTAAATGTGGAAGAAGTATCCAAGCTTACAATTTCTAAATCTCCTAGAGATAAAGACCGAAAATAAAATATATTGTTGCAATTCAAAGGAAAGATTTCATTTCCTTAATATAAATAGCTGGGTAAAGTTCATAATTAGCTTTTATGACAATTTTTTTCCCTATCACCCATTACAATATTATATAATAATGATTCCTTAAAATATAATAACACGTATTTATTACGTGATAATGTACAATATTGTGCTAGTTTTTCTCAAGTTTTTTTTTTTTAAAGATACTTTAATTACAATAACTAAAGCTACTTATACAAGAGATGGCAATTGTATTATGTTAAGTTTCCTGCCTGGGTGCACGTGTCATTAGTTCATATGACAAGCTTTAACTTGTTCTCTCAATTAGTTTGTTTACGCGAATTTTTGCATTAGACGTCTTGCGTGTTTTTCGTTAAAATGGATAAACTTTTGAATATCGAGAGTCATAAAATTCTTCGTTTTGGATGGATTAACCCCTAAGGAAATTCATCCGAAGTTGCCAAAAGTTTACGGGGACTCTGCTCCTTCCAAGTGAACCGTTAAAAAGTGGGCAGCTGAATTTAAACGTGGGCGCACATCCCTCGAAGTTGACCCACGTGAAGAACGTCAAAAAAACCCGCAACCACCGAAAAAAAGTGCACGATAGGCGAGTGAGATAGCTGAGGCTGTCGGAAGAAAGGGCATGAAACATCTTGTACGAAGAATTAGGAATGCGAAAACTCTGCGCAAGATGGGTGCCGCATTTGCTGAATGCCGATCAAAAGCAAATGTGCAAACGGTTTTCACAGCAATCTTTGGACTAATTCCGACCGACTAGTCCAAAGATTCTGATAGGGGATCCAACCGATTTGTCACCATGGACAAGACATGCGTCCACCATTACACGCCAGAAACAAAATAGCAGTCCAAGCAGTGGGTGGAAGCCGGTGGTTCAGCGCCAAAGAAAGCAAAGTCGATCGCATCTGCCGGAAAGGTCATGGTCAACGTGTTTTGGGATGCGAAAGGGATCCTGTTACCTTGTAAAAGGCAAAACAATTACAGGCCAATATTACTCCACCCTTCTTGACCAGCTGGATGCCAAAATTAGTGAGAAGAGGCCTGGAGTGAAGAAAAAATGTCATCTCTCACCAGGACAACGCACCTGTGCACAAGGGTGCGTTGGCGCTGGGAAAACTGTGGGATTTGGGGCACCATTTGCTCGGCCTTCCCCCTATTCTCCTGATTTGGCACCCTCAGACTTTCATTTGTTCCCAGACTTGAAGAAATTTGTTTCTGGGAAGCACTTCGCATTTAATAAAGAAATTGAGAGGGCAATGAATATTTTCACAACCTTCCAGACTCTCACTTCCGGGAAGGAATACTGATGTTGGACCAAGTGTGTCAAGGGAGATTATGTAGAAAAATAAAATCCTTTTTTAACTGAAAGTCGCAGTCTTTCATTGTAAGGCCAAGAACTATTTACCTTACCCTCGTAGATAGAGAACCACTGCTTCGCTTAACACAAAATATTATAAATGTAGTCATGCATAATTATATAGGGATTAAAAAACTGTTATGAATTTAAAAATCATTTTACGAAAAATGAAAATCAAATATAACTAGTGTTACAATTGGCTGAAAATGTTTACAGCCAGAAGATTGGCTGAAAAATATTTAAATTAATATTATGGTCATCAGCAAACATATTTTTGAACAATTATTGTATAAAGTTACAGACTTTAAAACTTAATTCAGGTTAATAATTAAATATGGAATAAAAATTGAGACCTTCACTCGTGTGATAATTACATTTCCTAATGGACTATGTGTATCTCATCCTTCCTAACATTTAACTATTGATGTGAAACAGCATTCATTGCAAGTGAAGAAACTCATCCAAACACAACACAAAATTCTGTTTTAGTTTTATATAATATGAATACCTACACAATTTTGTTACTTTATTCATTTGCATTGAAATTCATAATCTCTATAAATTCCATTAATTTAGGCATATAATATATTTTGCATTATCATTATTATTAGTCAGTAAAAATTTTTATATATATTTTGAAAAAAAAAAAAAAAAAAAAATGTTTTATTTAAATTCATAAAAAAAAAGGAGATATAATAACAAATTGTAATATGTGGAATTTATATTTATCTTCATACTGAATAAACGTATTTATATAAATAAAAGTGCGGTTTTTTTCGTGTGCAATTATTTTTTATGGTCATTAATGAAACTATCAAATGAATAAACAACAAATTGTTTATTTCTTAGTATTTGTTTTTAGAAGAATATGAAAATTTAAAAACAACTGTCTAATTTTACTATGTTGACACTTTCAGAATTTGGAGAACATTAAAGTGACTGAAAAAAATTTACTTTGAAATTTAAATAAAAATAATTATTTTTATAAACATGAGAATTAAAGTTAGATTTATATTTTTAAAACATTTTTTATACAATGTATTAATAAATAAATAAAAAAAAATCCTTTCATTTTACTATTAAGTTTCAAAAGTATTCCTAAACTATAATGAATTTGAGGTATAAAAACTTTGTTTATAACATTATCTATAGCAAAACCTAATATTAGATAGATGGATTTTAGGGATTTCAGCATCGCCCAGGCCTAGTTAAGTATTGGTCCATTTCTTAATTTAATTCGTGTTTTTTTTGTCAACACTTTCTTTTTTCTATAAATTAATCTTGCAATTGAAGATAATAAAAATGTTAAACATGTTCATAAATAATTTAGGCTTAGATATTTTATAGAAATTTAAAAAATTTTTTTAGAAAGTATATATAATATTTTTGTAATTATTTTTTAATATTAGAATACCATAAAAAATAATTTGAGATATATTGCATTTCTTACCTCTTTCACATCTCTGCAGAATTTTGAATCTGAAATAATAAAAGGAAAAAAATATATATATATTTATATTATACATTGTAAAAAATACAAATAATTTTAAATAATTAAAAATACTTACATAATTCAAAACTTTAAAGCAAAAAAATAAAATACAAATTATATTTTATTTCCTAAATTTTTCAAATTAAATTAATAAGGAAAAAAATTTAATAAAAAAATAGTTTTGATGTGTATAATACCTATTTATTTACTAATAAACATTTTCTATAATAAATCTTTTTAAGTGAAACTAATAAATACATTTGCATTAACAAACAATTTTAAAGTTATTCATAAATTTCAAACGTAAACAACTCTGAAAAAACTTAAAGCCCTTTTTAAAAAATCACTAAAAGTAATTTTGTATAAAATAATTAAAAGCTCTATTAATATTAAAATGAAATATTTGTTTAAATGCCATGTATATTTTCTGCCAAATTTTTATATATTTAAATCTTACAATGCAAAATAATATAAAATTAAAACTTTAGATTAAAAATTAAGACAAAATATAACCAACCTATTTACAGGTAAAGATCACATAATTATTTACAACTTACTGATATAAGGTGGATCACATTTTTTAAATCAAACCTTTCAAAAATTACAAATAACATGATAAAAATAATAATAATTCCTTTACTTAAATAATAAAAGCAATAAAAGGTTACAGAATATATTTATAAAAAATAATATCACACCTATTAAATAGGATAAATAAAATAAGAGAAACTTAACATGTTTATGCTATCAAATAAATTTGTCATTTTGATTGCAATTTGAAATAAATACTTAGCACCATTTACTGGGGAGGGAAAAAACAGCTTTAGTTAAACAACATCCAGACATATTACAAAATCATTGTTAACATATGTCTGGCTTATGTTGCAAATGATAGTTTACTGAAGTGTTTACCTTAACATATACAAAGAGATTATGAAATATTAAGAAAGAATGGAATAAAGAGAATTATTTACACATAACAAACATTGTTATAGAAGCTACTGAAAATACTAATACTCCATTCAACACTTTAGCTTAAATATTTTTAATTTATGGTATTTTGATAAATTGAATTTAATATTTTAAATATTAGTTATTATCTTAAGAAAATAAATTCTGAAGTATGAGAAAATCAGAAATTATTTTATTAAACAAATATGCAAGGCAAACTTAATTTTAGAAAGTAACTTATTGTTCAGAAAATATATTTTGTTCTAAATTTGACAATCTAAGATACTAAGAAAAAGATTTGATTGCATGAATTAATATGGACAATCAAATCATATCTTTTAAAAACTTGGCTGTATTTTTTATCCTTTTAGAAATGCAACTGACTGGATAAAAATCTCAATTGCAAGTGGCGGGGCAACTTTCATACAATATAAGTAATCTAGTTTTAGAAGTTTAATGTTTCGTTTATGCTCTAAAATCAAGTCTAAAAGTTGAATTAAAAATTCCTATGGAAACAAAAACTTACACATCTTTATAAGTTATAACTCCAGAGTATAATACTATTTATTATAATTATATTCTACAAAATTATCCTTGAAAAGTTGATAAATTTAGCATTTAAAAAGATTGTCTACAAAAAAAAAATTGTTCAAAACATAAGTATAGATTATATCATATTAAAATTTTAGGCAGAAAAATAAAACAACACAGTTAAAAAAAAAACATTTGAAAATAAATTAAACATTAAGACATTTTTAATTTCATACAGAATATTTTATTGTTAAAACTACATAATGCGAATACAAAAATTAAAAACTAAAAACTATAGCTAAAAGATCTGGAACTAACTCTCCAATTTCACTTATAATTTTAACAATTATCAAATATAACATTCTTTTCAGATGTAACACTAAAGTTCAACTACATTAATTTTTCATCTATAAACCATGGCTGGCATTAAAAACCTCAAGAACATTATGGAGCTGATTGTAGGTACTGTGAATTTTTTTTTATCTGAAAATTTTATAAAAGCTCATTCTAAAAAAAATGGAGCTTAAAAAATAAATAAAAAAATTTGAATGAAATTTACGGAAGCAAAAAAATAAACAAGATTTTAATCAAAAGAAAGGAGCATAACAGTTATGGATGATAAAGTATAAATTTTTACAAAAATAGATAAAAAGCAAGGTGCACGTTACATTGGTGTGTGATAATGGATGAAAAGGCATGTTAAGTGCATTACACATAAAATTAAAGAAAAGAGCAACTCAAAATTAATAATTAACTTGGTAGAGATTTCATTTCTCTACTAAATATGAAAAACCATACAAAAATGTCCTCTCATTTGATTTCCTCAAAATTCTTAAATACATCTTTCTTGTACACTATCTTAAAATATAAATATAGCATCAAAAACACTGCTTGTAACTGAAAACATGTTTTATTAGTTTTATGCCACAGATATAAAAAAACAGAAGTTATTCAGCAAATAATACGTCAAAGAACTTATTGATTATATAAATGGACTATAGGAAAGAAATCGCATTAACTTCTTTAAATTAGACTTTTAGTCTGCAAATTTGAACTGAAAATAGATACTGACTTCTAAATTGCATTTGTTCTTAAATGGAGAGAGAAAAAAACTTGCATTTCTCTAAATAATACTTACAGTTTTTACTGGCTGACAATGATGTTTTCTGCACTTCTGTCATGTATAGCACACCAATGGTTACAAAGAAAGCAATGGCTGCTAGGAGTAAAAACCATGATACACAATGTGAATAGTTAGTACTTGATCCTTGTACAGTCTTTTCCTCACTGAAATCTCCATTAGATAGAGTATTTGAAAGGTAGCCATTTACTTGGTAGGTTGGGCCTGAATGTTCTGTCAAAAGAATTGCAATATTGTTATTATAGATCATATATTGTTTGATTTTTAAGAAATAAAGACAAATAATTTTAAAAGAAACAACTATAGCTATATACAAGAACCAGTTACAGCGACTTCTATCATTCATTTCTCACTGAGTTTAAATTGTAATAAGATTATATAATCTTTATTTTTTCAATTTTAAAACTGGTATGGCATGTAGATTTTCAAAAACAGCTATAACTTAATTCAATTGCTATGCTTTTAATTCTTGTTTGGGCTTCATTTTGGAAAGGACAATAAAGGCCTTTTTTCAAGTTATGAGCTATAAAAATGAAGTCCCAGCAGCAACAAAATTAAAACAAACAATACCAGATCAGTATGAAATATTCAATAAATTTTTTATATAACTTCTTAATGCAGGATTACAGAAAAAAACATGAATTATATTAGTAACAATATTGCAAAAAAGGCAAACTAGTCCTTTCTGAATTAGTTTTTGGTTCTCAGTGCAAAAACAACTTAATGGACAGACTTTTCACTAGACTTATTATACATTTGGGAAGATCTAGCATATCAACTTCAGAGTTTCTCCCCCACTTTGTACTTCATAAATTTGGACGTTATTCCTAGAATTCCTCTAACATTCGGTTTAATAAGGAGAATAAGCAGCAACAACATAAAATTAAAAACATGTATTTTGTTAATATAATAGGAAAAAGAATGCTTAAAAAAAATTAAGAATATATTCTACATTTTAAACATTGAATATTAAAAATTGAATAAAAATCTATTTCTAAATTTAGACTTATTGAAAATAACCTGTCATGATTAAAACATAACTTGATTGAGCAAAACTATGGAATTGTACAAAGAAAATAAGATAAAATCTTATCATAAATAAATGAAATGAAATTATCAATATTTTTATGCGATTATGTTTAAAGTGACATTAATTTTTTTAATCAGATTAATAAATTAGGATGAATTTTTAACAATTACAAAAATATGTATAAAAAATAAGTTAAAATCAATTATTTTATGATTAAAATAAAAATGTACCAAACTATAACAACAGCATTTATGCATTTTAACTTTGAAAATCAAACATATTGAGTAATTTTATATAAACTTAAACAAATTTTAAATGGTTTAATTTTTTTCAGGGAAAAAAAAACAGTGATTACAGTTAAAATATGTTAAAATTTTTTTTTCTGACAAAAGAGCAAATATAGCAAAGTAAAACTTTTTGTACTTCAAATACATTATGTGAAATGGCTACGATATATAATGAAATTTTTTATCATAAAAGGAAGTGAAGATGTCTCTCAATCTTTTGCAAATTATGAAATATGTAGTAAATATTATACGTTATTTAATATTTTCTTTGAACTATATTTTAAAGGAAATTTTTATGAGTAGGAAGAATCTATTTTTGTCTATGCTAAAGTACGAAAGCATTTATGAAGAGGAATTTTATATGCTGACGTAGATAATAAACTTTTAAACATGATTGAATACTAAAATTCAAACATTAAATGTGCAAGACAAATGAAAACTTATTCTGCTCTTTGACACTTCATATTACAATTAGCTTAAAATTTATTAAACAGCTCAAAACAAAATTTACAGTAAAACATCAGAAAGATACCTATTGAATAAATGTGAAATTTGAATTTGTAAAGCTGAAGAGAATCAGCTGATGGGTTTTGGGATATTGATGGGTTTCGACCAGATGTTAATACCTCAAGATACAGAACGATAGTCTATTAGAAACTGCTCCACATTTTCTTGCTTTTAATTAAAAAATTATGTTATTAGTATTTGTCTAGAATTATATTTGACTTCTTCAGATCAATGGAAAGATAACTTTTGAACCTCAACACTGAGGTAGTCATAAAATTTAGGTCTCTACTAATTTAATTTAGATCTGCACGAACCCCCTTTTTTTTTCACCCATTTGCCTCACGCCTTTAAACTCTGTGAAAATTCAACTTCATTCTTGGTGTGAATTCATTTCAACATTTGAATAAGCAAGTGAATATTTTATCTTTACTAAATGCAGACAAAACAAAACCAGTTTACATTAGCATTGATTAAAAAGAAAAAATATTTTTCAAATCCATTTAGGTGCAACAATTAACATTGTTCTCAAAATCCCTGCTTTCAGTTTTAATATTTTATATCAAATTTAAAGATACAAAGTTTTCATTAAAAATTTTAGAAATATAAAGCATACTGTATTAAACATTTAAAAAATTGCAATCAAATATAAATCTATAATAAAATTTTGATATTCTTTTTATCAACAGAATATCATATATGCCATAGATTTAAACTTTAATCATTGAATATTGTGATTCTTACATTTCAAAAGGTCTATACAAATTAAAACAAAAAATATCTTGATCAATGAAATTACACAATACATCAGAAAATTAATCAGATCAATAAGTATCAGGTACAAGTGATTTTCAAATAATCATACGAAAAGGTATTTGTCTAGAAATTTAAGTATTTTTCTGTCAGCAACTATTCCAATGCAAGTAATTATTTTAGAGATTTATACTGTAATGTGCATTAACAATGATTGTGTTTATATTTGGTCAAAGTAGCACTCAATTAACCAAAAAGTACCACAATTTACAATTGATTGTTAAAAACAATTTATAAAATATTTCCAAGATCTGAATGAATTTATACTCTAAAAAAAAAAAATTATGTTTTTCAACATATATAGATAAGATAACAATTAAAATAATAATGTATTTCATTTTTTGTTTTCACTATTTCTTGCACATAATGTTGGATCAATTTTATTAACTTCAGAATAGTAACTATAAGTTAGAATTATTTAACCAGAATTGTTGTAGAATTACTTAATTAATCTTTGAATATTCAACTTCTTTAAATTACTGTAGACATTCACTTCTAAATTTTAATCACATAAAAGAAATATATTTCCATTTTTAAGTTTTCAAAAATTACTATGCAACAAGCCTCAAGTAAAAAACTATACATTTTTCTTTTTTCATCTATAGTAAGTTTTCATGCTTATAGTAGATTTTTCATAAAGTTATTGAATACTTCATATAAAATAGACACTGTTGTGAAAAGCCATGATGAGACAAGCAAGTTAAAAAGTAAACTAAAACAAAAATATTTATATCTTAATTTTTTTCCAATATGTAAGTAGCAAACAAATCTAAATTACAGATTGTGGTTAGTAAAAATAAGAAGCATTTTTCTATAATTCGATAAAAACTCCAGTGTGCCATCCAAAAGTTTTGATTTTTTGATGCAAACTAAAAAGGATACTTAATTTGTTTAGCAAGGAAAGAAAATTTTAATGCTACAGTATCATTAGTAATTGCAAATTTTCACAGTACCATAATTTATTGTATAATGGATTTTGAATATTGATTACAAGTTGATCTAAACATAATTTTACCAACAGCAGTATAGTTTCACATTTCTAATTTTGATTTTAACAATAATATTAACATGTTTAAAAGTAAGTACTTACTAAATTTTGATTACTAGCAATATATCATGATAAAATTATTAGTGTTTTCCTTGTTACAGTAGTTTTGATTAAATACTTTTGTTATAACATGTATAACTTTATTACATTTAACACATGCAATAGCTGTAGTGCCAAAGAATTTTATCAAAGCTGCTATAAAAGGAAATATCTAAAACTTATAATTGTAATTAAGAGTACAGAAAGAAATTTGACTTGCCTCTCTTTAATCGGTCCAACGTTGGACTGAAATGATGAAAATTTCTCTCGGTTTCAGATGTCCAAGAGTTCAGAGATTTCCTCTGAAATATGCTGTTGTAGCTTGTTGTGGCACCATCTGAGCGCCTTAGACCCATACCATGTAAATCTGTGGAAAAATTAGATCCCAATGGTTTTCTCCTCAGTCGAGGAGACTTTGTAAAGGAACTCTCCACAGCATCTAGGTCGGAATCAGAAGTTTCAATATCATAACTTGATTTCTTTGAACCATCTTTTTTACCTTTCCTGTTACTGTTCTGAGTAGTTCGATGATAAAGATGGGTTTTCTTCTCTTGACTTAGTACTGGTATGGGAATGGCCACGGGTTTTTTAAAAATATCACTATCAGGCGATGAGTTGATTTCTCGAGGACGAATTAAGCTCAGTTTCTCTGAACGCTCCCCAGAATTAGCTCGAGTGTAAGTTCGTTTCTTGCGGGCTATGTTGGTTACAGAATTTTCTATCTCACTGTCGTCGGAACTGAACGCGTTAAGGGCGTTGTTTTTGGGAGGGTTCTGGCCCTTACCTTTTCGTAGGCCCGCCAAACGCCTCTCCCACGTGGATCGAGTAGAAGGGGTGATGGGGCCCACGTCCTCGCCGTAATCTTGGAGTGCTTTTCGAAGTTCCTCATTTGACAACCGGTTGGCCATATAAGTATTTCCTTAAAATAATTTCGAAATACAGCTTCAATGTTAACGTTTTCGAATTTCTAGGTGAATACTGAAATTATCACAACATTTTCGTCAAATAAAAGCAACAGTTTACACATCTCACGGATTAAAAAAAGAATACTAAACTAGACGCACGACAAAATCGCGTTAAAAAGTTACACCCAAACTTCAAATACAAACCACAGTTTGATGTTACTTTGTTGAAGAGAACTTTACTAACAGCTTAAACGACATTTAAAGATAAAGAATCAGTTGAAATTAATTTAACCAATGTATCTAACACATCAAAATTATACTTAGAAAAAAATCAAAGAAATAACTTTACTACGATCATGTTGCCAATAACAAACTGCCGAAGCTATGACGATTTAAATGTTACTCCAAAAAGATTATACAAAAAAATCCCAAAACTTATTTGAAAAAATAAATAAAAATTGGGAACTACAAATATTTCCCAAATGTTCTAATCATTACAAATAAAGAAAATATTTTTCAAACAATAAAGTAAAAGGCCACAGCCTGATTGTCTTGTTTTTTTATTTATTTATTTAGTAGCTCTGCTTGGCAATATTAAGTTAAACAAATATTGAAATGAAGTGTACTCAGTTTCTGTTGCGTCTCCGTCACATTAATTAGATGATGATGGCTAATCGATTAATTTAAATTTGATATTTTAAATGTTAATTTACTTTGGTATTATTGACATCTTTCTCTAATTCTTAGAGACAGTTATTAAAGTATTGTTGACAAAATGTCTGTCGCTTATGCCCCAGCTGCGAAAGGGAGACCTGCTCCATCGCCGGCGCAAATTCAAAAGGTAATTTTATAGTTAATTATGGATCTTGATAATATAATCGAAGGCGAAAGAATGTCATTTTCTTTATAATGATGCATTTCTATTTTTCCAAAAATTTAAATGTATTTTATATAATTGTGTTGTGAATAAGTTGTAAAATTAAACCTAAATTTATTTGAAAACATCCCCGTAAAAATACCATATTCGTAAAATAAAATTATAAAAAATAATAATTCTAAAAAAGGTTTGATTTTCAAACATATTTGCTGATTAGAAATGTAAACTACATTTTGTATTGTGACAATTAAGCTATTTACTTTGATATCTTATTTAATAGAAAATACTTATTTTTAAATTTTGTGGATAGATAAGCGGGCAGTTATGGTATTTTTTTTATAGGGTTATTTATTTCATTTCCGTTTATGGATGTAAAAGCTTTTTAATATTTTCAAATATTAATTAAAAATTTTTTTTTGTTATAAATAACCAGTATCTCTTTCTGAATAAGATCTCCGACAAGGTAATTTTTTGTCTGTTTACCTGTATTTCCTAAAAATATAAAACTATATATATATTTTTTTCTGAATTGATTATTTTTTATCTGTGGTCATAACCAGAAATTATTAATCTGTTATTTTTTTTATTTTTCATGCCACTGGATGGCAGTAGTCACTTTTATTGATAAAGATTTAGGAATAGAAAATGTTGTCACACCTCTTAATGCTATCCTATTCGTATTGTAATTCATCTTTTTTGCAAAAACTTTGGTATTCGTCTGTTAATGACTTAATAGTGGTTAGTTGTTCATATTTACCTCAACATGTGTTAATATGAATGCTGGGAAATTTGTTTCTTGAGCTATTTATCTTGGTTGACATTTACATGGCATGCAGTTAATACATAAGTAATCAAAATTTTTTTCTACACAGATATTTGTACCTGGAAGTATTTTAGTATTTAGTTTCTAATGAGGTTATTGTTGGCACCTATAACTTTGCATTTGTAGTTGATATTGCTTATATCTAAATATATACTATATATTCCATTGTAAAATGAGCACTTTTAACATAAAAAATAAGATTGAAACATAAGGATGTGCATTATATGCTGGATATAAAAATAACTTAAAAAAAAAAAAATTCTGCATATATTTTAATACTGTTTATTTAAAAGAAATGATATGCTTAAAGAAATACATGAGCTTACATTATTGGATAACATGAAAAGTTCGTCATATTTGTCTTCCATCATATCTTCAGGCACATTATCGAATTCGTTTCATCTTCATCACCACTTTTATTCTGTCATAATATGACTGCTATTCTGATCCTATAAATAAATAATAATCTTCCATTCCATCTAGATTATTAGCTAGTTTTAAATGACTTTCGAAATGTGTTAGGTTAAAATTCATTCCATGTTTTTATTATCCACTCGCATACTATTTCTAGACGGTAAATGCAACGTAATGGCTGATGTTACATTTGGTCTGTTCTTATGGTATTTATCCGCCTGGAATAACTGACACATCTGTCTTGCATTTTGTCAGCAATTTTTTCATATTATCCATTACATGGGATTTGAACATGTCCCAAACTATAAGACTTTCGAAATTCTTTAAAACACCTGGACTGTTTTGCTAAACTTTTTCTTCACCATAATTTTACACCATTTTTTGCCCATCCATCCTTTCTCATGCTCATGAGGGAAAACCACCTTTCAAGAAATTAGATTTCGGCATCATTTTTCTTTTAAAAATAACCATGGGTTTTAATTTTGTACTGTCTACTAAGCAGCATAGCAATACCGGAAAGTGATATTTTTCGTGAGCTGTTGTTTTTATGTGAACTGTTTTGCTTCTTTTTCATCAATTGTTTTATTTCCTATCATATCAAACATTACTGGACATTTGTCCATATTTTCGATATGTTACAGTAAATTTATATATATATATATATTTGCCTTCGCATGTCAATGATATACTTCTAGAAACTTATTAATTTGTTGTTCAAATCTTTAGGAAGCATTTGTGAAAATGTTTCTTATTGTATAACTAAATTATTCCATGCCATAAATCGGCTACGTCAACTCAAAGTTGTTTTAATATTTTCACTCATTGGCTTGCTTTTTGCTAGCTTTAAGGCATATAAATGTATACTGTTTCTTGTTACATTCAATTCATTCTATTTTCTAGGACCCAGTACATAATACTTTCTGCTAGGGTAGGCTGCTTTATGACTACTTTATGCAAAACGCATTTATTCCTTGGCATATTAATGATTGTCATTTAATTTTCTTTTACGCATGCATGGAGCTTTCACTAACATCAAACAACCTCGATGCACTACAACTTCCATTTTCTTTTTGCAGATTGAGTTACTTTATTTGCCTCATTTCACAGGACCCATATTTACTACAGTAATGGATACTATGAATTTTATTGAATATGCTACATAAAGCAAAAAAAATTATCAGGGCTCATTCTAATTTTTCCAAGATAAATTATCTACCTCATATGTCACATATAAAGGAGGGAGGAAATAAAGTCTGTAGAAATGTGCAGGAAAATCCTGTACCATGGCACTAATTTTCTTTCCCCTCTTCCCCCTTTTACATTTTATGGTTGTAGTTCGAGAAGTATACCGTTGTCCAAAGCCCAGAAAAATCCTTCGACTTCAAAAGATAAGAGTATTGCACATGTACATTTCAGATTTCTTTGTAAAAAGAAAGGGTGCACTTTATACTGTGAACACGCCTAAAAATTATAAAAATGCAGTTTGGAAATATAGGGGTGCATAATACTCTGGAATATATAGTAATTGTCTTTAAAAATATATTTTGGTACATATTTCTTTACATTTAAATGTTTTGAAATAGGGTGTGGTACTTACGTATTAACGGTACCTTGGCGACAGTTGCGCCAATGAAGAGCACACGCGCCAACCGCAGCTACAGATTTGGCGGTTTTTAAGTGACGCCAATCTATTCTATTGGTTTGGTAACCTTAGTAGCTGTTAGATTGGCGACACTTAAAAACCGCCAAGGTGCCGTTAATGCGCAAGTACCTAAGGTGTTTCTTAAAAGTACAATTTAATTTTGGACGCATAAATAAAATACAAAAAATAACATCCTTTCTTGAAAATGAGAAATAAGTTTGATCCTGAAATCTGCCTCATCTGTAATAAATTAAAAACATTTATAATGATTTTCAAAACTTTTATGTATGGAAAATACTTTCAGAATATGAAACTTTAATTTTCCCCTCATCATAATTTTTATGAAAGCAAAGTATCCTTATTTCAATTTCATTCTTGTGAAGTGATAATGAAAATAAACTTATGAATTTAAGGATTAAGAAGGTTTCATAAACAGTACTGTATATTACACTTAATTTAAATATTTCTTTTGAAGAATTGCTGCAAAATTAATTAATTTTTTTTTAAATGTATAACCTGTGATATAATTTTGATTTTAATATAAACAAATGTTGTATTTTTTTCATTTGAAGTTTCGGTAATAGGGCTATTTTCATAAGCAGCTGATTGTACACTAATTGCTCTCTTATATGAAATTTTAATAGAAGTTTTCATTTCAGATGTTAGATGAAAATACTCAACTTATTCAAGCTATTTTAGATTACCAAAACAAAGGAAAACCTATAGAATGTCATCAGTGAGTAATACTTTTGATTAATTTATATATTTGAATATTCCATTTTTTTTCAATGTTATGGATTTTTTTTTCAAATTAAAATATAGTAAGTAAGCTTTTGAAATTATTTGAAAAAAAATATTCTTTTTAATTTTATACATTTTTTTGTAGTGGATTTATTTTTTATTCATTATGAATTTAACAGTTTTGTTCCTGAAGTATGTTATTTAATAAAACATTTATACCTGAGGAAAATGGCATATATAAAATTTTTTTCTGGAACTTTTTTTATTATTATTATTAAAGATAATTTCAATTCAATTAAAATGTATTGATAAATTATCTTTATACATTTAATAATGAAAGATATGTTTGCTTGCGTTGTATTTCTGATAGCTTTAAAGTTGTAATCATTAAAAATCTTTTTATTTTTATTTTATTTTTTTTTTTATTTTTTAAACTGAATCAACTGTATGACATTAGTCAAAGGTTGTTCTTCAGCTATAAAATCAATCTGTTTTAAACAACATTTAATTATTATTCAGAAAATAATAAATAAAAATAATCTAGATATTAGATAAATTTTTGAATTTGGAAACAGTTCCAAATGTTTTTTATTTAAATATTCTCATGTTTGTTTGGCATTGAGCTACAAAACAGGGAAGTCATATTCTTCTTTATTTTTATTTGTTCCGGATTGTCCAGCTTTTTTTCGGAAAAATAATAATAATTTTTTTTTTTTTTCACTTCTCAAAACTTTCAAACTTTTTGCGTAAAATGTCAAGAATTTCATTTTTTCTAAAAATATTTTACCTAGGTGTGAAGAAAAAAAAATTATTAGCTTTTTATTTTAAAATAGAAAATTTTTTGTTGTGTGCTTCTGAATTTCTTAAAATCTACCTTCGATCTAGACCTCATCTATAACATTTCTCTTTAGAGATATGTCCACATATCTCTTATTTATGAAACATATGCAATTGATATGATCTCTCTTTATCACAATAAAATAAGACAGAAAACTAACAACATTCTGTGTGGATGTTATTATGTAGAGTTCTTTACTCTTTTTTGTAATTGGTGATCAGCAGGTTGAGAAGTTTGAAGAAAAATACATGGTAGTGCTTTAAATTGTATGAATTGCAAATTGAGCCATCACGACAGTAGACCGCCTCTTAATGTCCTCCATAAATGGAACTTGGATTTACTAAGGATGATAATTGTATATTTTTTTTAATAACTTTATTTCCTTTCCTTTTTATAGTGTTTGCTCTATGATTGCCTTTTTAAATAATTTTTATTAATGCTTCATGAGATACCTTAATATTTTATTATTATTGATTGATAATTAGGAATTATTTTTAATTTATTTAATCTATTTTCTTCATTTAAATTTTTTCTAAGAAAATAAATGTTGTTAATATGGAATATTGACTATTAGAAGCAAATGGTCTTCATATTTGTTTATAAGAATTTTGTAATTGTAGTCAATAATGATTAAAGAATAATAAATGGAGTAGAAAAATAACTTGTAATTTCTTTATATCTGATATATTATATACAATGAAGTTACAAAAGTTGCTTATAGAGTTAACAACTTTTTTTTTGTGTTAAAAAAAAATCACATTACTATTTATTTTGACCATGAAAAAGATTTTTTTTTAGTTATAATAACTTTGAATAATATTATATTGAACTACATTAAAATGTATTAAATGAATGTTCTTTGTTAATAGCCTTTCTAATTCTTAATAAAAACACAGTGGAATTAATTATCTTACTTATTTTATTTTTTTAGGTACCAGCAGATCCTTCATCGAAATTTAGTTTATTTGGCTTCTATAGCAGATGCTGTTCCTAGTTTACTGCCAGTAAGTAAATATTTCCTTTTATTTTAAAGTAAGTTTTGTTGTGATGAAATGCAATCATCTAATAGAAAAATATCTTAAAGGTATTTGAAATTTATGTAATTTCATGCCATTATTTGTAGCATGCTTTATCCTTATTAATAAAATTAAAGCATGCTACAGCTGTAAAATTCAGTTTATTATTTTAGAAAAAGTTTTAAATTTACTTAATATTTAAAAGTTTCTGAGTTTAATTTCTAAACATTCTCAAAAAATTTATTTTTCATGCACACATGCATGCACTTGGTTCATTTTACAGTAAAGCAAATTATATGTAAAGGAATCCTAAATAATTTGAAACATGTGTAAAAAGAAGAATTATCAAAAAATCGTCAATGCATTATTTTCTTTTTTTTTTTTCGGTGTTGAAATTTTGTATTAACAATCTTACTGAAATCAAATGCTCCAAATTAAAACTAAATTTTACCGATAATCTTTTTAGAAATAATTTAAGGATCTATTGTCAATTTTGGGATTAAAATATTTTTCAGTTTTTTTTTTTTTTTTTTAATCAAATTTTTAAAAGTTTTTTGAAATTTTTTGTGCTATCATTTATTTTTTTTATTGTTATAGTTAATACAACTCTCTATAATTAGTATGCAAATTGAAAATATACTTTTTGTTCTCCAGAAAAAAATATTTTAATTATCTATTGTAGTTATTGAAAATGTTGTATGCTATTCATGCATAGTTTTTCCTATAAACAAAAGTACAAAGATTGTATACAAAGAAAAATATGACAAATGAAATAATTTGATGTCATTATTTCTTAAAATTTTTATTGAGATTTATTAAAAATATCATTAACATGTGTATTCTTGTTATGTCTTACTACTTAACCGAATTCTGGTTTCTCATGTCTAGATACCCCATATACAACATGGACCTCCAAATCAGCAAATGCCTAATGCTGAATCCCCTTTTCAAGGTCATCAAAACCAACCTTCTGCTGGAAATATGAATCAAAGTAAATTTTGTTTTTATAAGCATTTAAAAAAGAATTTGCCTTATTTCTTTCTTTCTATTCCATTCTGTAGCTATCTTTAAATGCTTTAATAGCTATATATTAATTACAGTTTATTAGTTTCTTAGAACTGAACAATGTAATCCTATGCTAATAAATAAATCTTAGCTAAAGATAAGGTATGTGATGATACAAGTTATGAAAAGTTTCCTGGTAAATAATAAAATGTTAAAAAAAAAAATCAATTAAGAAATAGAATAAAAGCAACAATAGAAAATTAAATTTCTAATAATTCTGCCTATACTTCTAATCATTAATACACTGTTAGTAATTGGAAATAATTTAGTGTTTGCATGACAGTGCTTCTGTGTTAGTTTTATTAATTTTTGGTTGAAAAATAATAATATTCTTAGAAATCATGGAAAAATGTCAAATTTTCATTAAATTACCTCTATAATGAATTGAAATCATAAAATTTTTTATGTAAATTGTAAAATTAAATAGAGAAATTTTTAAAAAAAGTTTTATTCATTATTTGCATTAAAAAAATTCAATGTTTCATTTTTCTACAATTTATTTTTCTGTTAATTTTTCTCTTTCTCTTATAGTTTCTTTTTTAAATAAAACATTCAGTAACGACAGTATAATGCTTTGGATTACATTGTTTTTTTTAAATTTGTCAATTTATATCTACAATGATGGAATTACATAATTTCATCTACTTGCAAATAGTTATTCCATATGTTCTGGGGTAGCATAACATGTTAAATTCTACCCCTCATATGATTTTTTAAAAAAAGTTGAGGAAGCTAATAACTGTAATCACAAACTAAATAATTAAAAATAAATAAAGTCATTTAAATTATTTAAAAAAAATTTCATCTCATTTTTTTTTTTTCAGATGGCCATTGGAATTTTATTTTTAACTGGTATCATTCAAAATGTAAAATTTCTTTCATTCTACATTTCCAAGACTAAAAAAGATTCATTAAGTTAAGAAAAAAATGTTATAATGAGAATATTCAGAAAGCAAGTTAAAATAAGTTTTGTTATTCCGAGCCCAAATTGTTTGAAATATCTAAATTTTCTTGCATTGAAATTATAAAATGTCTGGATATCACAATGTTAAAAAGTCTTAATATTTCATCGTTAATTCTTCAATGTTCATTGAAAATTCAGTTTTTTAAGTTTCAGTTTCAAATTAAGCTTTTCATTAAAAAACAAAATAATGATATTAATACATCTTTTTAGCAATTTTAATTGATATCAGTAAAATGTGAAGAGTTAGGAAAATTTAAAGTTAAAATTAGTTTTAATAGTTACATTAAATTTAATAGTTAATAGTTTACATTCATCTTAGAACTTTTGGTATGCTTTGTGATTCCGAACTCACTCTAGTTTCACACAAGATGATACACACAATGCTGACAAATTTTAATAATTATTGATAGGAAAAAGAATATATTTTTACACAGTTTTAAAAATAAAGTTGTGTTAAAACTATTACAAAAAGATGGCTGCTATTTTAAATTACATTTTCAGATCAAAACTTGACTTCTGGTCAAGGATTAAGCGGTAATCAACCACATGGTCCTGGTCCAGTGTCTGGTGGAATGCAGAATTTCGGCACTGGTCCTCAGCCACCAGTTGGTCCTCAACGTTAGTATAATATTTTACTTTTTTAAAAGCTTATTTAAATTTGAGGTAGCTTAAAAAAATATTTATTCTTAAGGTATTTTCACATATTAAAAGTTTTATTGTTTTATTATTAGATACTTACGTATTAACGGTACCTGGGCGACAGTTGCGCCAATAAAGAGCGCACACGCGCCAACCGCAGCTACAGATTTGGCGTCAATCTACATTTAAAATTTTTGTTCCAAATAATAAAATATATATGAAACACTTCATTTAAAATCAAAACGCTTTCAAAATATTTTTTTATTCCAAATAATAAAGATTGGCGACACCTAAAAATCCGCCAAGTCTGTCGCCAAGGTACCGTTAATACATAAGTACCTATTATTATTTTATTTATTTAATTTCTGGTTTGGTATTTTTAGCTAATTTGTGTTTCTATAAAGCAAGGTTAGGAGTTAACAAAAATTTGTTGAATCCTGTTTCTTTACTGTAATTTATGTACTTCTAATGGATTTAGAAACATTTGTGAAATATCAATGAATTTACTGAACTCTTATATCTATAAATTTTTTTTTTTTTTCATTATAAAGTATTTTTACTAACTTTGAAAAGTTTAGTATTTGCACTAACTAAAAAAAAAAAAAAAAAAATTTGCTCTAAATTGTTTACAAAAAATATATAATATCAGTATTAAATTAACAGGGTACCAAAGTTTTATAGAATAGTTTAAGGCAATCAAAAGAAAATTGTGCATTTTAAGCACCAAGGTGCTGTATATATAATATATTAAATATTACATTACAATCTTGGTAATAAAATAGCTTCTAATAAGATCTTTCACTATTGACCTTAGATAGCTTTTCCTAAGCCTTACCTGCATATCCTTTTCATGTCCAGTAGCCTTTACCTTATTATGCCATCTCAGCCAGTCATCTGTAGCAGATCTTAGTTCTGACCAACTCATCCACCCCACCTGATCCTGATTCCTCTTATTTTCTACCATTTGCCTCCATGTTAACATGGATCTTCATCTTTTTCCTCTTAACTTCCATTGCCCAAGTTAATGCTATGCTGGGCTTTTAGCTGAAGACATTCTTATTATATAGCCAATCCACTTCTTCTTTTTGTTATCTGTGAGTGGTTCTCACTTTGTCCTATTATACAGTTCTGAGTTTGATATTATTTTTGGACAATATATTTTTGAAATTTTTCTGAAGCGAATATTTTGACTGTTTAACTTTATGTTTTGTTTCTTGGTTCCATATAAAAGTATGTTGTGAGGTTAAATATGCTGATTGTTTGCCATTAACATTACGCTATTTGAATGTCAAATTCAATGTATTTTTAAAAAGTAACAGTTAGGGCTGAATATGCATGCGTTCTGGATTCAGGGTTAGAAATAGAATTATTTCTTAAAATAATTATGCTAAGTTTAGTTGCCATATTTATTAAAATTTACTAGACAGCACTGCAACACACAAAACACAATTATATAACAAATATTTACAAAATCATCTTAAAAACATGTTCTTTTAAGGGTTTTTGTACCCTCTGTACTGCCTGGAACTCTTTTCTTGACTTTGACACTCCCTTTTTCTCTTTCTCCCTCTCCCATTATTGGTTCAAAAATCTAACGAGCAAAAAGAAATGGGTAAGTCTAACATAAGAGTCAACCTGTCCTTGAAAGGAATGTGCAAAGTCCAAGGTTAGGGCCAGCCTGTTCCTTGAAAGTAGGATCTATCAACTTTTAGTTGAAAGTTATAGCTTTTGTGGGAATGCATGGTGGATACTTAGTAAAACAATTTTGTGCTTTTGAAATTATAACATCTATCACAACATCTGCAGTTCCAATATATGCAAATCTGAAATCTTCTATTTGACCACTTTCCATTCTAATTGCATGTTCAGCTTTCTCATTGTTTTAGTTTTGTTTTTATTTATCTTCAATTTTACAATTTCTGCATACTTTTCAAAAATATTTGTCCTCTGTTGCCGCTCTTCAAATTTGCAAATAAAACAATATTATTGGCATCTTTTAATACTGTAGTAAAATTCCATCTTATTCCTCGTTTTGCATCTTTAATAGTATTTCTCATTATCTAGTTAATTATAATTATGAATAATAGTCCTAGCATAACATACTCTTGCTTTGCCCAAGTCTCAATGATAAATGGCTCTGTCAGGTTTCCATTAACTTCTACACAGCACTTTGAATCCCTGTAAAGTTCTTTAATGGTACTTATAAATTTTCTGGCAATGATATATAATTCCAAAATCCGCCGTTACTTGAAGGCTTTATGTAAGTCAATAAAATTCATGTACATGTGAAATACATTGTTTTGTTCAATCATATTCTTTAAAGTAAATATTTGTTAGATTGTTCCTGTTAAACTTCTGAAACTAGCATGTTTTCCATGCAGGATGTTTTGATTTCTGTCTCCAACTTGTTGATTATCATCATTCCAAATACTTTAGCTGGAATTGACATTAGGCTGATTCCTCTTTAGTTACTACAGATGGAAAAATCTCCTTTTTTGGAAATTTTTATGATTATAGATTCCCTCCAATTGTGTGGGATCTTCTTTGTTTTAAGTTAAATTGAAAAGAGGATGTATTCGTTTAGCTGCTCTATCAATATCAATTTCTAGCATTTCTGCATCAATTTGCTTGCTTCAACAGCCTGTTTCAGACTTTAATGCCTTCAAAGCTATTAATTTCTATCAGTGAAATTTCAGTTGTGTCAGCAGATAAGTTCGTTAAAATGCCGGCTATTGCCACATGATGTATGACCTGATCTTGATGCTTAATGTTTTGTGTCTCCTTAAACTGTTCTCTGCATCTATCTTGAATTTCATTTTTGTTACTGAAGAAGTTACCTTGTTTGCCTTTTACATTTTGTTCTTGTGTCCTTGTACTTCATTAATCTGTTTAATCGCTTGGTAAACTGTCCTAATTTTTTCCTCTTTCAACAGCAAGTGCTTCATAGAACTTTCTCTTATCCGTTCTTGGGTCCCTTTAACATTTCTATCAGCTTCTCTATACTTTTCTGCATATTGCTGAAGTTGCCTTTTGACTTAATATTTTCTAACATATGTTTAATTTTCTTCCACTCTTCAAAAGTTTCCAGGTTTTATCATAATCCACACTTTATTTGTCTTTCTTCCTTTTTTTTCTCAATAATTTCTTCAGTAGTATCTTTAAAGGTTTTCTTTATTCTTTGTTACAGTTCAATATTTTGATTGTGATAATTAAGTAGTGATCACTTCCTACATCTGCTTCCCTCACTACCTTCACATCTCTCATAGACTTTTACAAATTTGCTACAAATAGCGATGTGATCAATTTGGTTTTTAGTATTCCCATCAGATCTTGTGAATTTCTTTGTGTTTAAATATATTTCCACCATTGACTAGTCTCTTTAATTTGTAAAAGAACACAAACTATCCTTTTCTCATTCCTTTGTCCTAGAGCTTCATCTTCATGGCAGATATAATTTTTCCAATTTAGTCAAATTTTATCATTAAGGCCTCTCATTATGAGTAGAAGATTGTGTTTTTCAACTTTGTGTCAAATTTTCTACAACTGGCCTTAAAAATGCTCCTTTTCATCCTCTTCTTCATAGTTTGTTGGATTCTAGACAATAAATGTCATTTTGATATACTTCGAGAAAAAAACAACATGTTTTAATTATTCTTTCATTCACTGGTTCCCATTCAATCAAATTGCCCGTTGCCTTCTCATTTAGACTAATGTCCACTCCTTCTTCATATCTGTCATCATGTTCTGAATTGTTTTGGTCATCAACTGTTTTTATGTTTAAAAACCGGTCTTCTAGTTTCATTCACTCAAAGAATATCAAATTTATAGTTATCCATCTCGTTTGTTGCTTGTCTGGTCATATGTGTATCATCCTCAGTAGTCCAGGCCAGATAGCCATCATCTGGGATCTCACAAGTCTCTGCACTTCGTCATGAGTATTACATAATTGAAGCTGGATTTCTATATTCAGGGATTTTTATAAGATATGGTTAGTCCTTTGCCTCAACATTCCTCAATTTACCCACGCTTGAGACAGGCATAGAGACGAGCATGCTCCAATCTATGGCTGAGTTTTTCATAAGCCTTAGTAGTGAAAAAAAGTCTCAACGCTATTTGGTTTGCTGCTTAAACAATCACTGTTTTTGCTACTGATTGTGTTATTGAAGGATATAATTAAATTGCCTTATTAACGTTTAATTTTAACATTAATTCCTGGAATTTTGGGAAAATAAAAAAAATTGCTGGCTCAAAGATAGGATTTACAGATATCATTTTTAACTCCAATAAATAAATAAATAAATATATATATATATATATATAGGGTATAATCTGTTAATTTTTTCAAATGTGGCCTGTTTTTAATTAGTAGTTTATATTTTATTCAATATTAGTAGTTTATATTTTATTAACATTCAATTTTTAAACATTTGTGTTACCATAATATGATAAAAATTAGCCTGTGAATGTAAACCATTAAGTACATAAAAATAACTGTGGTAAAACAAGATTTAGACTTATTTCAATAGTTGTACTACCCTTATTGCTCTTTGATTTACTAACTTTAAATTTTTATTTTTTAAATAGATCAGCAGATGCCCTCAAGTGGTCCTACACCAGGTGGAAATCAATCCCATGGACCACCATCAACAGTCTCTTCCAATTTCAATCCTTCACCCCAGCCACCAGGTGGACCATCATCTCTCGTAAGTTCGTCATTTTTTTAAAAACTTGTATATAATTTGGTGTATCTTTTACCATTTTGTAATTTTCCATAAAAAATATTGCATGTTTATTAAAATAAGTAATTTGATAGTAGCATAACATTCAAAATTAGGCAAAATTATTTTCATGAATTAAAATACATTTCTTCTGATAAAGCATTATTTGGTCTGTTGTTAAAATGTACTAATACAAAATAAATATTAAAAATGTTACATCCTAATAAATAGAATTATATTTTACACTAATTTTCTTAAGAAGTTTTCTTTAAAAACCATTGAAAGAATAGAAATTTTTTTTTCCTTAATAAATTTCTCACTTATAAAAAGTGTGTTCAGTTATTATTTTTTTTAATTAGATATCCATAGTTATCTCATTTTTAAGATGGAGAATATTGTTATGCTTTTTTGTTATGCCCTAAATGAAACTATCCTTCAAATGCTTTTTTTTAATTTTCTGTATTTGCCTGTTGTTTACTTTCAGATCAATCTATGCCTAACAATCAGAATACCAACCAGCCTCATGGACCTCCAGGGCCTGGATCTGGACCGAATTTCAATCCTACATCACAGCCTCCCATTGCACAACAACGTGAGTGTTTGCTTGCTGCACCATGTTAAATTATTCATGTAACAATTAAGGAAAAATATCAAGGTTATCAATCCAAACTAGAGGTATCCTTACTAAGTCTTGAGCCTTGTCTTTAGATATTGAACACTGATTTTATTCTTAATTATAAAAACAGATAGATTTTTACGTACTATTAATAAAATACCATAATTGTTATACATCACCATATACTTTTACTATAAAATTTAACATTGAAATAATAATTCATAAAAATTATATAGCTGTGCTGATAATTATTTGCTGTTACGTGCAATTTTATAAATGATTCTGTTATAAAAAAAAAAAAAAAAAAAAAGTATATATAAACTTTTAAAATGTTATTAAAATAACATTTGGATTTTGAAATTATTATTATTTACACTTGAGTTTAAAATAAAAGTGTATTTTAATTGAGCTAGAACTATTTAATGGGCTTTTTATTATTATTCTCTTAGTTATAATGAAAATATTTGTTTGACTTTGTGATGCCAAAGTAATTGTTTCTTGTTCTAAACAATAAAGTGCATTCAGTGTAGAAATATTGTTATTTTTAAAAATTTAAATTAAATAATAAAATTTAAGTTTTTATATTTTCTAACATTTAGCCTTTCACACAATAAGTCTTCATAGTACAATCTATTATTCAATTCCCACTAATCTTTGCTGTATATTTTATTATCTTTTTAATTTTTGTTTCTAAACAACAGTACAATATGCTTTGGGTAAAATTTGAATTCTTTCTTCTAATCTTAACTATTTGCTTATTAATTTTTTTTTTTTGTTATCTAACTTATTGCATTAAAGAAAGCATTTTTTTTTTCTTCTTATCATAATGTGCATCTTGATTTTTGATTTATTTAACAATTAACAATAAAGTACATTGATTTGCAAGTTACCTTTTATTTAATATTTACTTTTTGAGATTTTTTTCAGAGTTGGTTTATCTGATTATTCAGATATAAAGGTCATATATTATATTTGCTGTTGGGAATGAAGATTTAAAAATATCCTTACACATAATGCAACATTACTTTAAATAATATACACATATTATATATACAAAGGCATATATTGTGTAATAAATAAAAACAGGAACTGATGTATTAAAATATTTTTCAAAATTAAAAACAAGAATTATATGAAAGTACAATTTTATGCTTGTGATTTATTATTTACTAAAATACATTTTAGTAAATAAACAGCAGTTACAAATTAAAACAATTTTATTACAAAAACAGCAGTTTCAAATAAATAAATCAATGCATTAAATTTATTTCAGTTAATATTGAGCATTAAATAATTTATTGCTTCCACTGTAGAATTAATCATTCAAATTTCTTTTCAGAATCATTATCAGATTTTTTTTTTTTTTTAAATCTCGGATGATTTTCTTCAAAATGTGCAAATGCTTAAGTTGAGTTTTTTTTTTAGTACAAAAAAGTTCACGATTAAGATTTTTTTTTTTTGTCCTGAAATTTAAATTTAAATATTTTGTTTCAAAATAAATTTAGTTTTCAGTTTGAGAAAATGTAGGATTTTGAGTTAAAACAAGTGTTAACTAGATGTAATCTTACTTAATTGTATATACAGAAGGTGTTTGTACAGATATATATGTCCTTTTGATAATGCAATTCCAGTTGTTAACACTTTTGATATTTGCTTTTGCCAAATGAATTTTGACTTTATTGCTGCAGTTTATGTGTACTTTAAGTTTGTATTTTTTTTTAAGGGGATTCACACAACCATTTTAAATAAGGATTATATAATAGCCTATTATTTGAGACATAATATTTAAATCACATATTATATTAAAATATTTTATTTCATAGGGAATGTCGTTTATAATGATAAAATTTTTTTCTAAGAAGTAATTTTTAACCTTGTATTGAATCATATTTTAAAGAAAAATATTCTTGTAAATGCACGTAAAATTCTACTAATTTAGTGATGGTTATGACACAACAACGATAGAGCTGTGTAAACAAATATATCTACCTACCATGACAAACTAAAATGCTGCAGCATAATATTCTTGGATTTTTTTTTCTTCAAGAAAAGTCTTTGTAAATCAAGATGTTTCAATCATTGAAATAAAATGGATCTTAGTAAATAAAAATAGAAAATATTTATTAATATAGCATTTACTTTATTTAAGTAGTAATCTCTTTTTTATGTTATTAGAATTTTATAAAATAAGTAGGTAAATTTTTCATTGTTTTAAGAAATTGCAATTTCATCACAATCAAATTCATAGGAGTATTGGGCTGCAAATGTTGATGGTCCTGCTTTTTTAACCATTAAGTTTTTAGAAAATTTTTTTGGTATAATTCATTTTGTTATTATGATAACCAATCATCTGTAGGTTGATTAATTAAATAAATGCTTAAAAATCTTTTGATGGCGATATATTTTTTTTGCTTGTGATACTTTCTTTCATTGCTTCGCTAAACTACAAGAAATTATATTCTTTAAACTTAAAACAAATTGCATTTTATAAACAAAAATATCATTTGTATATGGTTTCATTTATTTTATACAGTAAATTTAAATATATTATCCATGCTTTCTTTATGTTCTATTCAGTTGTTTTAGTTTTCTTGAATAAGGAATTTATCAAGAAAAATTTATGTAAAAAAACCCGTGTAAGTTAGGGGAAAAAAAGTTTAATGCTTTATGATGTCAAAGTGTTTTAAAAAAAGCCTTTAACTTAAGAATTGTTCAGGTTTATTAATTTATAACTTTATTCAATGCAGATCCAAATATGCCTCAAAACCAGAATGTTGGAAATCAAGGTCATGGACCTGGTGGACCACAGAATTTTAATTCGGTATCCCAACAACCTCCAGTTGGACATTCTCGTAAGTTATATTCTTAAGAAGAAAATTACCTCATTATTTTTTCGTTTCATTATTGAATGAGTTACTGTTAAATATTTTATTATTCTTTACTTCCTATTTCAACAGTAAAAAAAATATATTTTTTACTGAATTATTGATAAGAAACCTATTATTTTGTCATTTTTAAAAACTTGAGTAAATTTTTTTTTTCAATACATTAATTAAACTTGAATTAATACTTTTAATTATATTTTGAGTGTCAAATTTGTTTCTATTGTCCTTAAAATTTTTATTTAAAACATATTTATTTTGTAAAACATTTCTTTCTAAAAGTAGTTAATTTTATTACAAAAGTTAAATCTGATCATTTGTAATATTAAATCATTTTTATAGTGTTTTAGAATTCATTTACATATACACATGTTTTAATGAATTTCAAACGCGATCAATTGTGTTAATGTTGCTAAAAAGAAAGTTTGTATTTAAACGGGATTGAAGCCTTTATTCCTTTATTAATTGTTCTCATTTCTTAAAAATTATTTGTTATAAAAGTTATCCGATTATTCATGTTATTAAAAAAGATAGTATCCTTATTATCGTTTGAGAGATAACTATAATATTAAATGAATTAATATTTGCTCTTTTATGCATTTACCAATGCATACAGAACAATGTTTTAACGCCAATATTTTAATGCAATGTTGCATACATTAATGCTTTTTCTCTTTTTCAGCTGGACCACAGCAACAATACCAGCAACAACATTCTCCATATCCTCCCAATCAACCACCACCTCAGCAGCAGCAACAACAACCACCTTCCCACTCACAATACAATAGCAGCCCTTCTCCCCAGAACAACTATGTTCAACAACAACAACAGCAGCAACAACAACAACAACAGCAAAATCATCCTCCTTCCAACTACAGCAATCCATCCCCTCAGAACTATCCTCCTTCAAGCCAACCACAACAAGGATATGGACCTAGCTCTTCCCCACATCCACAATCATCTCAACAGCAGCAACCTCCACCTTCTCAACAATCACAACAGCCACAGCAAGCTTCTCAACAGCAACAACAACAACCACCACCACCACAGCAACAGCAGCAGCAGCCACCAACTCAACAGCAACAACCTCCTTCACATCAACAATCTGCTAGCCAGCCACCCAATCCTACTTCCCAGAATTACCAAGGCCCTGGTGGCAATCAGCCACCTCCTCAAGGCAACTTCAATGTCCCTCCTACATCCTCCTCACAACCCCAACCTTACACTTCTCAACCATCGCATACTTACAACCAATCTCAATCATATGGGCAACAGCAACCATCGTCCAACTCTTCTTCCCAGTGGTATGGCAATCAAAATAGCCAATCATATGCTCCAACAACCTCTTCCCAAGGTGGCTATCCATCTGGAGGTCCTATGTCTCAAAATTATATGGGACATTCCCAAAATTTCTCATCTCCATCTGGGAACTCTTACAATTCTCCACCATCTACAACCCAATCAAATTATGGTCCACCTCCTCAGCAACAATCTAATTACATGCATCCTTCTGCTGGCTCCAATTCGACCCCTCCACCTTCTTCAACGCCTCAGAGCAGATTTCCGGCAAATTATGGTCAAGGCAATTATGGCCATTACAGACCTGCATCTCAGTCATCTGGAATGCCGCATCCAAACATGAATAACCAGATGGGGCCACCTGCTGGTCATAGGCAATCTGGGCCAAATGCCAGTTCTCAAGCATACAATTATGATCAGAATCCACCATATTCTCAATATCAATCTCAGTAAGACAATTTGTTGTGTGGAAATATGTGGTGATGTTATTCTGGGGACTGCACATCCATTTTAGTTTCTTTGTTTTCCATGGGCTCCTTTATACACCTGAAGGTATATCTGAGTATGTGATTTATATGGGGAAAAAAACAAGGATCTCTTGACTTGTTATCCTTTGTTAATGGTTTACATTTTATTTATCAATTATTTTAAATTTTTAATTCTCTTCTGTAATATTAATTTTAACCAGTTTTTATAGTATACTTAATGTTTGAAATGGAAATTTTCATAAGTTAAAAATGTCTTTATTTATCAAATGACATGTTAGTTTTTTTTAAGCTAAATTTATTTTATATTATTTATATCATTTTTATTTGCTTTTTTTTTTTTTTACTGTGATTTCATATTCATTTCAAATGTGTAAGTTAAAAACAGTTAATCATCAAAATCTGAATTTGATTTTTTTTAAGATAAGAATTTATGTATTAAAAAAGTTTTTAGAAGTAGTAGTATAATTTATTGAATGTTAAAATATTCTGAAATTAAATTAGTTCCTTTAATTTTTTTAAAATTTTAAAGGCAAATACATTGTATTAAAATTTCATTATTATTTTTACTAAGAATTTATTTTAAAGGTTTTTTTGAAAATTGTGTATTAATTTACTTTAAGAATGTAATTTTAATGAATTTTAGAAATATATTTTCTTAAATGAATTTTTATTTTCTTTGCGACTACTATTTTTGCCAAAAACTGTTATTTGGCAGACTAAAATGTTAAAAATATTTTTCTGTACCATGCAGTTTAAAATGGATGTTCAATGAATTTTGCATGAATCTTCTTTTGGTCTATGCACATACCAAAGGTGCTTAATGCTTCATCCATTTAATATTTTAACCATAAATGCTCTTTTACTTTTATGTTGCTGTATTGTTAATGTTGAATGTATACTCCTCTAGGTCATGAACATTATATTACAATTATCGCATAAAGCTTTAAGATAAAGTTTTCTTTTCCCATTTTAAAGAAAGTGATGCATTTTATAAATTATTTAAATTTGTTAAGTTTATACTTTGTTGTATAAATTTTTTAAAAATTTAAATTTTGATTTTTTTTTTTTTTTTTTTTTTTTAAAGTTTACGTTATTTTAAAAAAAGGCAATGAAATCATCTCAAAATTTAACATATTTTGTGTAAAGGATGTACTTTTTTTTAAATTCCCTCAATTTATTAATAATTAAATTAAAAGCAATTTTTTTTCAAAGTGCTTTTAATATATATATATATATATATATATATATATATATATATATATAAACAATGAGATATAATGCATTGAGGATACAGTAGAAATAATTAAGTATTAACATTAATATGTTTCCAAGGATTTATGAATATTTATAATATTTTTTATTACAAACATCACTGATTTTGTTTATTAAATGTAGTATTGCAAGTATGTTTAAATTGTGTACTAAAACTATTTCATTTATCGTCAAAAGATAACTTTGTCTCTTTGAATTGCATTTCAGGTTCATGGCCCAAATTGCTCATGTATTTTTGTACTGAAAGTGTTTACTCAATGTTGTCTCTAATGTCAGTGCATATTTGCTGGATTTGTATTGAACTTTTCATTGTACATGGTATTTTACTTAAAATTTTTTCATGTTACTTCTTTTAATGAATTTATAAATGGGTAGTTTTATTTGTCATGATGTCGTTCGGATTTTCTATAATATTCTAAAGACTCTTAACAACTGTAGTTTGTAGCCTTATTGGGTTTTGAATATCTCTACAAGTAATTTTAATTTCAATTGAATGACTTGATGGGGTTTTTTTTTTTTAATTGCATTTGCAAACAACATTGTGATTGTTTTATGTGAGGATTTATTTAACTCTCATAATTGAGATATATTTTAATTTAGTTAATAGTAATTGCATAATAATGTCAAAGAATAGTTGTTAATTTCTGTCTCTTTCCTGCAATGATAATCTTCGATGTTAGATTAATTAATTAATGATTTCAAATAATATATACAATGAATGTTTGCAGTAATATATATTAATTAAACAGTTTAGTTTTCCTACTTCCTTACATTTTAATTCATGTTTCAGCAATGGTAGTTTTGCGACTAATAACATTAAATTACTGCTAAAAAATAATTCCTGTCTTTATGTTTTCAATTTCAATGTTCGCCTTAATGTTCATGTTAATGTATTAAACATGGAAATTTTTTTTATTTATAATATATGAATTTATTCATATATAATTATTATTATATTTGACTATTGAATAAACAAATTCTTTTCCATATTTATGCTCAATTTCAACAGCAATAGCAATAGCTTTAATATTAATATATAAACCATCTATTTTAACTCGATAAAAAAATTTTTTTCACTTTCAACATATAAAAATATTAATCAACATTACACCAAATTCATTAGGTTTTCGCAAAATAATTTTTACCAGCAAAATTTTTAATACTTGCTTCAATTAAAGTGAAAAACTTTGTGTGGGGGGGTCCATACTAATACTAATATTTTGGTATTATAGTTCAGATACTTCTATTAAATATAAAATTAAATCTCATTTCCTTACTTATGCATCAATTTATTCTCATGTTTACGGCTGTAAATTTGATGCTCTTTAAAATGAAAAAAAAATATATATATATGATTTCCCGCAATAGTACTGGTACTTTTATGAAAGCAGTAAGTGAAGAAAAAGAAAAAGAAAATGTCCAATTAACTATATTACACCATTCATGTCTCAGCAATAGTAATTTTGATGTTAATATTTAATCCCTTATTTTCATTCAAGAGATCTGGGTTTTCCGTGTCACTTATTTTGTTCTTGTTTCATAAATAAATTAAAAAAATTAATTTTAAGTAATTAAAATGACAGTAGAAAATATTTTATGTCAATAATAGCACTGATGTTTATATCAGTATCCTAATTGGAAAAAATAGTAACTTTAGTTTATTATCTGTCTGTCATGATGCTTATCATTCTCAATTAATAGTAGTATTTAAATTATACATTTTTTTCATGTTTTTGTAATAGTAATTTGGTGCTTATATAATTATTGAATTAAACAATTTGATTTTCAGCTCTAGTAGAACATCAATTTTGTTCATGTTTTAGCCCAATGTAATGATATAAGTTATTATGCTTGTACTATATCATTTTCGATATAGTTTGATTTGCAAAATATTTATTATCATATATTTTAGCAATAGAAAAATAATAACTTCTTATACATCTATATATGTTAAATGATTAAATATTAATACAGTACATCTAGATAATTAACTGGGAAACAACTCCATAGCAAAAAGTAAACACTTTTATCTTGAATTTTAATGCAATAATATTTCAATCAATAAATGAAATTTATCATTACATATATTTATTTTTTGTTTAAAAGATTGTATTATCAAGTAATGTTGTTAAAAATGTATATGTAAAAAATGTCCATAAAATTTTTGTAAATTACTATTCGTTTTATTGAAAATTTAATTTGTATCATTTACTGGCATGTTTTTAAATAATAACTAATTAGGATTTTAAATTAAAGTAGCACATGAAAATTTTTAACATCATCAAAAATCATTGTTTGATGTGTTCCTATGGTATTTCTTTTCTTTTGAAATTTTTGAATTATCAGTGGTGCTGTTGATGTTTTTATTTTGTGATTCTTTAATAAAATTCTTGATAATTATTTTATTGTGTGTTTATTTCTTTAAATTCTGATTATATTATATAACAAAAAGTTGAATATGGTTGAAAATGTATATGGTAAAAGATAGATTTAAAAATTGAATTTTTTGGTGGTGTTTTTTAGCATAATTCTAATAAATCAAGTTTTTGAAATCTTGTTTTAAATAAATAAAAGGATTTGTCATGGAACTTCAAATAAGTTTTTTTAAATTTGGTTTAAAAGTAATTTCTTTCATTAACTGAAAAAAATTGTAGGGAAACATTTTTTGTATTCTATAGAAAAAATAATGCATGCTGATAATAAAACAACTAAGGGACAAAATCCTTTTAGAGATTAAAAACTGAATTGATACTATTTGTCACCAACAATTTGCTTTTTCCTAGGTATAAACATGATGCATATGTTCAATAATAATAATATACTTATTATTACTTTTAAAGTGGTGTTTTTGCATTTGCTTTTTTCAAATTGCATAAAATCTTCAGTGAAATTTTACTCTTAATAATTAAAATAATTAGCATTGTGACAGTGAGTTATTTACCATTGCATTGTTTATTACTTCAAATATTTTCAAAAATTTGGTTAAGTTTAAATATGAATTCAGTTATGAATACTTAGGAGCATTATTGACGAAAACAATTTTTAAGATAAACATAAAAAATTGTGAAAGAAATATATACAAAGTAGTCATATAACTGATTAGTGGCTCACCCCCTACCCCCCTTTTTTCGTTTTCAATTAGTTGATCCATTCGAATAACATATACCATCTGAGCCACTTTTTCAGAATTTGTACTTTTGGAAATATTGCATCCTGTGTTTCTTCCTTTTTTTTTTTTTTTTTTTTATATCATTAAACGTCTCATAGTAGTCAAATCATTTCTCTTAAACATGCATTGGCAATGTATGAAAAGCAAAGATTTTTAATCTAGGATTAAAATATTCAGAATTTTAGCCACAAAATAATTAATAATTGAAATTAATCAATATATGTAACATGCAATAATGAAATTTAGAGAGAGTTTGACATTTAGTAGTTTATATTTGTTTCTTATAATAAACTATTTAAATGTCAAAAATACTCTATGCATTATTTTATGATTTTTATTTATCCCCCCATTTAATGACAAGCTGAAAATATATTTTTTTTTCATGAAGTAGCAAAAAGTAGAAAGCAGCAAAATTTAAAGAAAAATGATACATAATTATGGTACGAAAAATATCGGCAATTAATTTAAAATTGAAAGTTTGCTACTAAGCAGCATTTTTGAAATTTTTTTCAATCTATAATGGTATTTTTCTCAAGGAAAAAAATTTTTATTATGCAAAGCATGTAATTATGTTGAGTATATTTACATGTTTCTTATAAGAAAATTGATCAATAGACAAATATTTGATTATCTTCAACTGTAGCCTCCTATATATACACTAGACCTAGGGACAATGATAGAAAAAAACCCAGTGATATTTAACCTTCCATAGCCAGATATTTAAAAGAAGGCCTGATGGCCGGAACGCTCTGGTACTAGGTGCTCCGGGTTTCAGGTTCGAGTCTGGCGGTGCCATGGATGTGTGAAGGGGTTCAGGATCAACTTTAAACAGTAGGTCCCAGTCTAATATGACTGTTGGGCACGGGGCTGACAACCCTACCCCGTAAAAACAAAACTTCTCCTGTCTCGAAATCTGCCAGTAGGCAGAAGGGCTCGGCCCACCATGGGACTGTTGCACCACTGATGATGATGAGATATTTAGAAGCCATTAGAATCCTATTACATATTAATTGTTAAAATATCACAATATTTACTAATATGTAAAGATTTTTTCTAAGTGTACGACGACTTCTGCGTATTGGTTACTTTTTAATGATTGAATTTTTTTATCATATCTTTAAATGTTTTTATTATGCTTTTTATTTGACGTAATTTTGTTAAGAAAACGTAGATGGCATAAATAAAATACTCATTTTAAATTATTAATGAATAGAATGTTTATTTGAAATTCGTATTTAATTGAAATTTTTGAAGCCACAGTAAAAGCTTCGTTACAAAAAAAAAAAAAAAAAAAAAAAATCAAATATTTCAAAAAACAGAGATACAGTTTTGATGAGGAAAAGCGTCAGACTTTGAGGATTATTCTCATTGATAAAATTGATTGTTGTAAAATACTGGTAGTACGAAAAATATTTGAATATATGGAAATTTGGATGCATACGGAAAATCAGTTCTACATGTACAAATACACTGCAAATTATAAACAAAAGCATGGCGAAAATATAAAATAAAATATATTGTCAAAAATTAAAAATAATTTACTTAATTTAATAATTTTCAAAATAAATAAATTATAATAAAATTTTAACTGATATTCTTTTTATTGTAGATTATTACGAAGATCCTTGGCCGCGTAGCGGCCACTAGCTCCTACATTGTAAATGTTGAAACATAGCGGGGGTCTCATGCCCTTTGAGTTAATAAGCAAAATAGATAATTAAATGCCCTTTTTTAAAAAAGAATTATTTATTTAATAAAATTATAAAATGAAAAATAACAAAAATTTCAAAAATGTAGATGTTGATGAAATCAGTTGCATGTAATAAAACAGAATGAGCATAGGTCAAATTAGGAGAAAAAATAGCTTAGGAGAAAAGCGAACTTTTTTTCATCTAGGCAGTTGTAAGGAATTAATTTAAAATATTTAGAACAGTGCGGGTCTTTTGCTATGGTTGCTGGAAGAAATATCATAATCGTAATTTTGTAGGATATTTAATACAGGGTTATTAATGTTTCGCATATCATTATAGACTTTAGTAGAAATTTTGTGAACAAATTGTCTTAAATTGGAATCGAGAGAGCTCGTCTAATATCGTCATTACGAAAGTACCAGGGTGAATTCGTTAACATTCTGAGAGTTTTTGTTCTCAAGCCTTTGAATAATTTCAAAATTTGTACGTGCAACAGAACCCCAAACTGGGCTTGCATAAGCTGATACTGGACGAAGATAAGAGAGATATATTAGAAGTTTGAGATTAAGAGGTAAAGCCGAATTTCTATTGATAAAAGGATAGAAAATTCTAAATTGAGTATTGAATTTATTTCTAAGGACATTCTGCACTTTTCTACATTTAAAAATGAATAAAAATCGATATTGAAGACAAATATCAATTAACGAAATTCAGAATTTGGTTCAATAATCTCGCATTCTGAATAAATCAAATAATATCGTCAAATTGGCAATATTTTAACTTCGTGAAGAGGTACGATGATAAAACTGAATGTTCAGGAAAAAAAAAATATGAAGATTTATTCATTAATTAGTTAATTATTAAATAAAAATAATTAAATTCCATAAAATTAACATATGTTATTAATATATGTTTTCAATTCGCATATTTTTAACCCATAAAATTATGGGTATTATTTCCGAGAGCAAAGTTTATCGTTTCCTTGATCCATTTTTTTATCCACTTTCGACGTTTCTTATTGATTATAATTATTTTTTTTAAATTTCTCTCATGAGCTATTCTTATTGGTTTATTTTAAAAAAAAATTTCACGCTCTTCCTCATACGTAATATTTATTTAAATTTCCTTCAAATGCAAATAATTAAACAATGTTAAAATTGTTCTCAAAATGTACATGTACAAACAAATTTTCAAAACAGACAAGATCGTCTGGTGAAAGCGAAGACAATTTTATTTCGAAGTGAAGACGAGATTTTTCAAGAAAAGAAAATCTTTTTCAATTCTATACTTTTTTAATTTATTAAGATTGCTGTTATGCATTTTGTTCTTACATTAAAATCAACATTCTACGGGTAGTCTGTATATCGGTCCGTCTGATTATTATTAATACCCTTAAAATATATCGGTATTGTTTTAGGGAGTTTTGTTCAGCGATGTCCTGGATTACTTTCAACATTTCTTATTAGTTTATAGCTTTTTTTTTTTTTTTAAATTTTTCACAAGTTATTCGTATTGGTTTATTTAAATTACTTTCACGTACCTTCATTAAATTTCTTTCGCATGTTTTTATAAAATTGTTTTGAATTCTATAGTTTTGTTTATTTATTTATTTTTTTAAATTTCTTTCACGGGACTTTTTATAAAATAGTCTGGAAATCTACTCAATTCCTTCTATTAGCTCACACTCTACCTACATATTTCTTGCTCAAATTTTCAATCGTTCATAAAACACTTTTTATTCGTCCACTCAAGTTCAAGTATATTTTTTTCAACTGTTAGTGGATGACACTGGATGTTAATACAGTGTTTTCAAATATTAATTCAGTAATTAAATTTATTAATTAATTTTAGTTTTTTTTAAGATTTAAGTTGCCTATATCTACCAATAGATGGCGCCAGATAAACTTAAAAAAATGAATGAAAATTATTTATAAAGGACTTTCAGCAATAGAGTGAAAAAAATGTAGGAATTGACTTAAATTTTTTTTTTTTTTTATTACTTGCTTTTTATTTAATCTGTTTTTCTTTTCAGGTTGAACGATAACTGATGATCGTAATTTATTGTCTGAATATGATTTGAGGATATTTTTCTTTGTTTGTTTAAGATTGATGTGATGCGTTTTTTTCTTACATTACATTCTAAATTTTATAGGTCTATCTGTATATCAGCCCGGTCAATTAATATTATTTATTTGTTTATTTTGGTTTTCGATTTATATCTTTGTTGTAGTTGCATTTCATCTTATATCATAAATATTAAGACATTGGCACAAAACTTATTTTCGTGGTTTTCTATATAGAAACGCAATAATAAAGAGCATTTTAAGTTAGTTATTTTTATTTGTGAGTGGGCGTACAACATGTATAAAATTCGTTAACTATTTGTTTTTCTTGCAAGTTTTCCTGTTTTACCGTTGATAGTCATTGTGTGAGGTAACATACCGTTAACGGCAAAATGTAACGTTCCTATCTTTATCCCGTTTTCTACAAGACATTGCACAACTCCCTAAAATCATATCTATATAATGTTTTAAATAAATAAAAATACTACTGTAACTTTTGTTAATTAAAAGTCGATCTGATTATAACAAAAAATATGGTGGTATAATATGTCCACTTAAATTAATTAATTATGGACATATTATATAATATGATAAAAAAAGAAAAATGTGACAAAAATGTCATTTTCACAAAAATTAATTAAGTAATTTTAATTCGACTTTTTTATAATAATAAAAAACATTGAAACTGTAATAATATAATGAATTCTTTTTTTAATACTACCTAAAAATGAATGAACACTTTTTTAAATCTCACCTTCGTGCGTAGAAAATAAAATATTAAAATGTTTAATCTTACAACTTCTTGTCCAACTTCTTTAATGATATTCCTGCTAATTGCGATTTAGTTATCGAGTTAATTGTCTTAAATTTCTACTCTTAATTATTGTTCAACAAGATGAGGAATTCCAAAAGGATTCAATCGTGAGAAAATGTAAATTTTCCTGCACTCCGGCGCCTTTTTGTTTTCGAATGGTGCCAAGGTCGAATTTTGAAGATGAGAAGAGAGAGATCCCTTCATTTGAATCTTAGCACAGGGAGGGCCGTGATTTAATCTCCTTCTGCATTATTAAAGGCCATCGATCTGTGACGTCGGGGGCAAATTAGAACAGGGATGGACCACACCCACGGATGAGACTCCTCTGTCTCCGCCGGTGCGGGTATTTAATTAACCACAAAACAACTGGACTCAACCCTCTCCAGATTTCTTCTGGCGAGTGAGGATGGGGGCAGTAAAGGCTGGACCACTGCGCATGTGTCGAGCTCAATTTCATCTTCAGCAGGACAGAGTATTTCAATTTCTCTGTCCCCTTGAGTCATATGAGGCTTAAGATGATTCATCGATGTTTGCTTAGATCAGGGGTGGTCAACCCAAATGATCTTGCCGGCCACTTTGGAAATGCACCATAACTCCGCAGGCCGCATATAAAATGATATATTCCCCATATTAGATTTCGACCCACTACAGACATTTTTTGGAGTGAAAAATCGAAATATGAGCTATTATTTTTATGTTTACTATTATTCTTACATATCAATATAGATAATATAATAATAACGAAACTAAACGCACATTGTGAAGAAATATATGACACTAAAATATAAACATAAACATAAAATATAAACATAATAGAAATATAAACATTGTAAAGAAATACATAACACTAAAAATGAAATATAAAAAATACATAAATATTTTTTTTTTTTTTTTCTAATGCAGCTGGCAAACACTTTGACAGCTTGGTCATGGATGCCTTAAGGCAAGCGCTGCACAGACGTTACTCACTTTGCATTACACAGGGGGCGCGTGTAAAAATACATAAATATAAACGAAGTAAAAAAAAAGTGAAATATAATTTAATTATTCTGCGAACTCATAACTGTAAACTCATAAATAAAACAGGCAATATCTGTAGCAAGAATATTATTTTAAAATCAAAGTTAATTTTTCTCATAATGTCGACAGTTAATGCGCACGTGTCGAGCTCAATTTCATCTTCAGCAGGACAGAGTATTTCAATTTCTCTGTCCCCTTGAGTCATATGAGGCTTAAGATGATTCATCGATGTTTGCTTAGAATGTGATATTCTAGGGTAGGAATACGAAGATTCTAGAAGAACACGCGTTAAATTTATATATTGGTCATGGTGGCATCAAAAAATATATAGATCGAAAATTATGTAACGTGTAATTATTTTCTTTTTTTTTTTTATAAAGTGATAATGTTCTTAATCCATTCCATATTCTTGAACATATACCAAAGGGGACGAATACTGAACTAATTTTCCCCATAGGAAATAAACAGAAAATGATTAATGTGTTTTCAAGAAAGAAAATCCTATTATATTGCGGCTATATAAAACAATTTAAACATTGCTTTGTACAAAAATACATAAATGAAAAAGCTGTTTGATGAAATATACATAAATGGAGATACAACGGCCATGGGGGTGAGCACATCGAGGGGTGCTACAACTTACTAAAACATAGATTTTTTTGTATAGGAATGTAAGGTTGGAAGTGACGACGAACTGGCACACTTTCAAACGAATTCTTGGCGAATTCTGCTTCGCAATGATAGGAAAAGCCGACATCGGAGGATCAAAAAGCGACGTCGCTATGAAAGCTTGGCCGCCACAAGCCAGTTATTCTTATGTTAACTTTTTGACACCTCTTGCTAAAACTCGTAAAATCAAAAGTATCTATAGGCCCCGCTTTCGTGGTTCGTATTCGTACTGATAATCAAGATCAAGCCAGCCCTTTTACTCTACGCGGGGTTTCTGTCCTCGCTGAGCTCGCCTTAGGACACCTGCGTTCAGCCAAGCACAATGTCCCACATAATACTCGTCACGTGACGAGCTTCAAGTCTTCTCTGGCAATCCGGATAGGCACACTATTTTATCCTTACTCCGTGTTTTCATTTACGAGACTCCAATTGAATCCATTGATGGCCTCGTTGCTCGATTATCCATATGAAAAATGTCTGGCATCTTTGGAGCTGTTCGCCAATCACTCCTTTGATGCTACCAAGCATTTGTTACTTAAGGTGGTCGCCATTTTGGGTTTTTATTAAAAACATTGCATCAATGAAGCGCTTTGCAACGACGTTGTGAATAAAATAAATAATGTTTTTCTATTCGTGTCTCACTTTTTTTGTACTCATGCCTCAACGCGTCACACATCCGACCCTACATTCCTATATATATATATATATATATATATATATATATATATATATATATATATGCATGTTTTAGTAAGCTGTACCATACCTCAAAGTTTGTCCCATGACCGTTGAATCATCCAGTATAAATCAAAATGTACCAAATTTAATTTTCTCTCTTCTGTCTTCCTTAGTTGAACCTGGTTAGGAATCACCAGATTTGACATTTACTGAAAATCTATCCCCTTCCCTACCACAAAAAAAAAAAAAAAAAGCCATTGCTTTTTGCCTTTTATTCCGGAGGTTTTGGAAATGTAACATTGTCTCCATCCAAACAATGCTATCATACCATGTTTGGTATTTATTGGAATGGTACCTCTGCGCGAAGTTTTTGACATTCATTCATGTGACAAAGATTTTGATTCATACGAGTCGTTTTCAAACAAGGTCATGTACCAAACAAAATTTTCACGTCCAAACGACATGTATTAAGTTGAACTTATTCCATGTTGGACGTGTACAGAAGCATCGATTAAGTAAGAATTACAATTTATTAAAAATAATCAAAGAAGAAGTTTGATGATGCTAGTTAATACCTTAATTTAAGAGTTTTAATATTTGTTTAGAATTTTGTAGTAACAAAATGCAATTAATAGTTTATATTTATAGATTTATTATTATTATTATTATTTTTTGGAAAAAAAATGGGGATATTATTTTGTAGAGAGAAAAAAATACTTACTCTGAATTCTGCATCCCGGCCTCCATACGTTACTCGCCAAGGAATTGATCTTCTATTCCGCAATAAAATCGAGAACATTGAATAAAATATTTTTCAAATATTTAAATATGTTCTTTTTTTTATTAAATAAATTGAATCACGTTTTTAGTGAAAATCTTTCATCAGAATCTGAAAGTCTTTCAAAGAATGAGGATGGCATGGCAATAGGATGACAACATGGGCAAAGATGAATATAGAACATGCAGTAGGATGACAGCATGAACATTGTATGGCATTATGGACATAAGACGCATGATGAGAACATGGATATATGGCAAATGATAGGATGACAACATAGACATTGTATGACAATACGGACATAGCACACAGGATGAAAACATGGATATATAGCAGATAGGATGACAACATAGAAAGAGATAGACATACGGAAACAAGGACTTAAGACATAGGATAGAAGGACAGCTTGGGCATGTGACATAGGATAAGATGACAACACGAACAGAAATGCACATAGGTTGCTAACATGGACGCAAAGACATGTGATAAAAGGACAACATGGAAGTAGGACATAGAAGAACAACATGGACATGTTGTCCTACATAGAACATAGGACAAATTGGACATATGAAGTATGATAGAAGGACAGCATGAATAAAGGTGGACATAGGAGAACAACATGAACGTGGCCGTTAGATAGGATGACAGAGAGGGACATTTGATGTGATGGCCCGTTGGCCATATCTCTGTTTTACTAGTTCAGAAACTGTGGGATGCAGTGAATTTCATAAAAATAAGTATTGATGTATGTTGTATAAAACAAAATAATCAGAAATTAAAATAAGTCAAAAAGCTTATTATCTAGGGTAGAAGTGAACATATGCCTTATCTTTAGTAATATAATCAAAGCATTTATAATGAAATAAGATGTCAGAAGGAGAAGAAGGGAATGTTTTAAAAACGGAAAGTAGTTAGAAAACTTAGTTTTAGAAATGAACATTGTATGACAATATGGAAATAGCACACATGATGAAAACATGGGTATATAGCATATGATAGGATGATAACGTGGAAAGAGACAAACATTATATGACAACATGGACATAGCACACATGATGGAAACATGGATACATGGCATATGATAGGATACATGATGGAAACATGGATATATGGCATATGATAGGATGATAACGTGGAAAGAGATAGACATTATATGACAACAGGGACTTAAGACATAAGATAGAAGGACAACATGGACATGTGACATAGGATAGAATGACAACATGGACAGAAGTCTTACCTGAGTCTTATGTCCATATTGTCATACAATGTGTACATAAGACTCATTGTGGACCTGAGTCTTATGTTCATATTGTCATACAATTTCCGTCATTCTATCATAAACTATACACTGAAGTGACAAAAGTCATGGGATAGCAATATGCAAATTTTCAGATGGCAGTAGCATCGCGTAGAACAGGTATAAATGCGCAGTGCTTTCGCATTTCATTTCTGTTCAAGTTATTCATGTGAAGAGGTTTTGACGTGATGATGACCGCACGACGGGAATTAACAGACTTTGAACGCGGAATGTTAGTTGGAGCTAGACGCATGGGTCATGCCATTTCGGAAATCGTTAGGGAATTCAACATTCCCAGATCCACTGTGTCAAGAGTGTGCCGAGAGTATGAAATTTCAGTCATAACATCCCACCATGGACAGCGCAGTGGTCGACCGCCTGCACTTAACGACCGAGACCGGCGACGTCTGCAAAGAGTCGTAAATTCTAACAGACAAGCAACACTGCGTCAAATAACCGCAGAAATCAATGTGGGATGTACAAGGGACTTGTCTGTTAGAACTGTGCGGAGAAATTTGGCTTTCTTGGGCTATTCCAGCAGAAGACCGACTCGAGTGCCTTTACTGACAGAACGACATCGCTTGCAGCGACTCTCGTGGGCACGTGAGCATATCGGTTGGTCCCTAGATGAATGAAAACCGTGGCCTGGTCCGAGGAGACACGATTTCAGTTGGTAAGAGCTGATGGTAGGGTTCGAGTGTGGCGCAGACCCCACGAAGCCATGGACCCAAACTGTCAGCAAGGCACTGTTCAAGCTGGTGGTGGCTCCGTAATGGTGTGGGCTGTTTTTTCATGGTATGAACTTGGTCCTCTGTTGCGACTGGACCGAACATTGACTGGAAATGCTTATGTTCAGCTACTTGGAGATCACTTGCAGCCATTCATGGACTTCATGTACCCAAACAACGATGGGATTTTTATGGACGACAATGCGCCATGTCACCGGGCCACAACTGTTCGCGATTGGTTTGAAGAACATTCTGGACAATTCCGACGAATGATCTGGCCACCTAGATCGCCCGACATGAATCCCATCGAGCATTTATGGGACATCATCGAGAGGTCTGTTCGTGCCCAAAATCCTGCACCATCAACGCTTTCACAATTATGGACGTCTATCGAGACAGCATGGCTCAATATTCCTGCAGAAGACTTCCAACGACTTGTTGAGTCCATGCCACGTCGAGTTGCTGCACTTCGCCGGGAGAAAGGAGGGCCGACACGATATTAAGAGGTATCCCATGACTTTTGTCACTTCAGTGTATGTCCCTGTTGTCATTCTATCATATGCCATATGTCCCTGTTGCCCTCATGCGTCTTATGTCCATATTGTCCATGTTTTCATCCTAAGCCATTCCATTTAGAAAACTTAGTTTCAGAAATGGAATGCATATTATACATATTATACCCCTTTATTTTAAATTATATAGAAGTATTTTGTACTGCATATTTCTTCCGCTGCTTTAAAAATCACAAAATTCCTGTAACAGCCATTGATTTCGTGCAGTTTTTACTTCTCCAATTCATCAACATGACGAAATCTTATTAAAAAAAGCGAAGGATTATTTTTTACGATTTTTTATAATCCTGATAATCAGATGGATGTGGGCAGTAAAAACTCCTGCCATTTGTCCACATTTTACGACACACCACAGGATATTAAAGCTTATTAATTTTTGATGCCGTGTTTCGCCGTGTCAGAATTCCAGTGATAATATCGGGGATTTTCGGCAACTCCCATTTGCAGAAACACGATAATGCTTGCATTCTTTAATGGCCTTCGCAATCAATATCCGGGTTTTATGAATATTCGGCTCGTTTCAGTGTATTTCTTATAGAAAATTAAATATTTAGGATCCGAGTTCTTGTGCAATTTCATTGGCCAGAAATGGATTTCTCATTTTATGTAACTCATTGAGGTTGATTACTCATCTTTAGACATGTTTTTAGGTTGAATCAGACATAAATCTTGTTCAATGGTGGTTTTGTTTTAAATGAACTGCGGCTTTGTTTAGTATAATATATATATTTTTTAATTACAGGACAAAATTTATCATGAATCTTACTTGAAATGTTGTAATTTTCTTTATAGTGTTTATTTAACTGAAAAGTTTCATCCAGGTTCTTAAACGGTGTGAGATAACTCTCACAATTCTCACTGACTTTCTGTTTTTTCCCTAAACCAATAGTCTTTCAGATATTCCTTTAACTTGAAATAAACTCACATTGCCACTCAAATGACAGTTTATCCTTACACGCACATCCAACAAATTTTGCTGGACGGAATTCCTCATGAATCTCACAAATGTTAACATGTTGCATTTTTCTTTGTAGGATATATAAATACGCATGGAAATAGAATAAAGGTTGCGAAAATTTTTTTTTTCCAAATCTGATATTTGTAAAACATTTTTTTATATTTCATAAGGGCACATAAATAATACTTTGATGGACTTATAACCTTTCTTAGGATGGAAGGAATAATGGGTTTCTGTTTGTGAAACACAAACATTTGTTGTGTAACTGGAAAGTTTCAACCAGACTGACAAACAATGCAAGATAACTATCACAATTCTCACTGACTTTCTTCTCTTTCCTAAAGCAATGACTGTAACCGCTTTTCCCTTTAATCTGCAACGTCTTCTTTTACTATCAAAGTGAAGCTAACCGGTATTGCCACTCAAATAACATGTTCATCGCTGCCTGCTCATCCAGCATTTTAATCCGTACTGAAATGCATGAAATATTCTATCGTCCATTTCGCAGGAATCGTTGGTGACTGCAGATTTTTTGGTTACATGACTTTTCAACCTGAAAACAAATCCATCGAATGCCATGCAGATCGTAAATTTATTTTTTGAGTGGCAAGGCTGATTTGCTTTACATTGAAGGTAATGAAATAGGCTCATGTGATATGCATTCAATATATACCACCAGTATGAATCGAACCCTCATTCCTCTTGAACAAGTTAGTGATCAGAAAATTAAGACAATTGCCCCCACATTTTCATGTTGTATGGAAAAAAAAAGAAATCCTTCAAGAAGTTTCCTTGTCTATACGGCACATCTACATGCATTGTCAGAATATCAATAGAGTCTCCTTGTTTTTGAGCGAAACAACTACAAAACAGGCCAACAAGTAAAATCGAGCCTTTACCTTTCTGCTTAAATTAAATGCGCGCATTATCACTTAATAACGAGTTCTGAGTATATTTCGGTTGTAAAAGAAATAAATCTTGTTCAAAGGTCTGTTTTGTAAAGTAGTTGCATCTTTCAGTATTATTTAGAATCTTTATTTTCAAATGGAACATGATTCATTATATGTCATGTGGGAGCAATATTCACTAACTATCATAGGGGAGCAAAATTCATAAACTATCATATGGAAGTAAGATTCATTAATCATGTGGAAGCAAGATTTATTAACTATCATTCGGGAGCCTGATTCATAAACTAACATGTGGGAGAAAGATTCACTAACTATCGTGGGGAGCAAGACACATAAATTATCATGGGGGTGAAAGATTTATAAACTATCTTGTGGGATCATGATTCATAATTTATCCTGGGGGAGTAAGATTCATAAACTAACATGTGGGAGCAAGGTTCATATTACAACTAACTATCACGCGGGTGCATGATTAATTAACTATCATGAGGGAGAATGATTCATAAACTAACATGTGGGAGAAAGAATCGCTAACTATCTTGGGGAGCAAGACTCATAAACTATCTTGGGGAGCAAGACTCATAAACTATCATGAGGGAACAAGATTCATAAACTATCGTATGAGAGAAAGATTCATAAATTATCATGGGGGGTGAAAGATTTATAAGCTATCTTGTGGGATCATGATTCATAATCTATCATGGGTGGAGTAAGATTCATAAACAATCATGAGGGTGCTAGATTCATAATCTATCTTGTGGGAGCAGGATTCATTTATAACTATTCATCGCGTGGAAGCATGATTACCGTCAGTTGTATTTATAATGATTCGAAGTAATGGTTACATTTTTTTTAACGACATTCTGAATATGTTTTTTAAATGATTAAAGAAATAGGGATATTTATACTTGATTAGTTATATTTACAACTGTTAGTCAGTTATTTTCACATCAGTGTTGCAGTATTGAAATCATCAGACAAAACTTAAAACTAAAATGAACTTTTTAAAAAATGTTCAAAATGATTAAGAATGATGAGTTGAGGTGTTAATCTGATTTCAATAATCTCTTTTTCTCACGCGAAGATTATTCTTTGGATAAAATGGCCGATTAGTTTAAATTGCCTAATCAGTAAAAAGCATGATTTATACGAAAAATAAAAGAATTCTTATTGCTCTAATTCTAGAGTTAAATGTTTAATTTGCATATACTGGTACAACACTTTTTGAAAATTCAAGACTGATCCTATTTTTCTTTTTCTCCTTAATGAAGATGCCAGATAAAGAATAAAATTAGTTTAATGGAATCCATTACCTTTTTTTATTTAAAAAAATATAATGTGTCTGGTCGCCAATTCTAATGATAGCTATAAAAAAAAAAGATAATTTAGTGAAATTTATTTAACATTTATCGTATTTCTCATTTAAGGGTAGACAAATAATAATTTTTCTTACCAGAATAAATTTACGTTATTTCTCTCTTTGTGTACATTTAAAAAGAAATGTGAACCTCTTTATTCCAATGCACCTTTTTCTCTTTTCTAAGAGTCAACTTACTGCACTTATCTTCTGAGATTGGTCCTGAATGGCCGAGTGTCTAGCGCTCTGGTGCTCAATGCCATAGGTTTCGGATGCCATGGATATTTGTAGTGGTTCAGAAACTACTTTAAACGTAGGTTCCATGTCTCTTATGACTGTAGAGCGTCGCAGAGCCAAGTAACCTACGGTTGCTCCGTCACATCAGAATCTGTCCCCTTTTCATCCGACCTGAGTCCATACCGGTTCGTGGACTTGGTCTAGATGTCTACCAAGTGGGATAAGAAACAACAATCTTCTGAACTAAATGCTCATTTTACAATTAGAGGAACACTTAGCTAGATCACCGTTGGTCCTCAGTGGAATAAACATAAGAAGAATCTTCTTATTTGGTTTGGTTTGTCGCTCTACGGTCATTTTGTGCACACTCTGCGCTAATTAGACAGGGATTTATACACAGTCCAGTCACATAAATGTGACCAACACCTACTTTCGACGTCAAGGTGAAATAACCAATCACAAAAGACAGGTGGCAGCACCTTGCAGTGGAGTGTATATAAAGAATTCCACTTAATACCACTTAATACCATATTCCACACTCCACTTAAAGCTAGAATATACAAGAGTGTATATTCTGGCTTTAGACAGGTGGTCACATTAATGTGACTGGACTGTGTAGTTTAACGTGAATTCCGTACCATTCACAAAGGTGGCAGTATGGATTTAGTTCGAATCCACGCCACCGCCAGGGATTCGATCCTGAAGCCTGTAGTACCAAAGGTACTAATGTGGTACCACATTAGAAGAACAAAATATAAATACGATATTTGCACTCTCCTTTAATTTAAAATTTCATTTCGAACGTTACGAAACTTTTTACCTTTATTCCTGCCCGCATAATTAATGTGCTCATCTATGGCGTAATCACGAAAATTTTTAGTCCAACTCGATCGAACTAAGCTTCTTTGATTTGGAAGACTATTTTTTTAGAGCATCAGTGGCCGTCATATATATCTTAAGCCGCGTCCAGACGGGCAAGCGAATGGTTTTTGCGAGCCAATTATAAACCAGTTTGTCTCAGTGTGTACTGAACATTGGGAATGAATCAACTGCTTCACTCCACTCCAACCAGAGTCTGTTTTTCCCGTATATCAAAGGGATTTCTTGCAGACGCCATTCTCGATCAGCTGTCACTAGCAGCGAGAGATACTGTCCATTGTTTCTCGCTGTTACACGAAGGGAGATGGAAGATTCATTTGCTCGTGCCCTCATGGTTCGCCGTATCTTCTTTTCCGCTCGGCTTGTTTCCAAAGTTCGGGGGAAGGGGGGAAGTCGGGTGGTATTTAGTAACCCCGGATTGATTTTATGTGTAGTGCATATGAGGAAATTCGTAATCTTCCGAGATACGATTTTCTCTGCAGGAGAATGCTAAACGCCCTAAGGAGGTCTTATATAACTTGTAATTACCCTAGACGAACTGGCTCAGTTGTCAGGAGCACCCTGACCTGTTCCATTTCCAACAGCTGCAACTCCATCCTGTGGTGTTTTTTATTCTTTGGTTTCTTCTTTTATTATTTAATTATTAACTTTACTTTTACTTTAAATTTCTTTTTTCTTAATTTATGTTTTCCATTATTGAAATTCTCTGATTGACTCGTTGCTCTTTTATTTTATTTTGATCTGGTATTTGGGACAGACCTTGGTTACTTACTGCTTTGTTGTTTATTAATGTTTTTATATCACCATGTGACTTACTCTCAGCTAGGAAGTTTAGGCCCATATAGGCCATGGAACTCCGTAAACCTCAAACTGACTGATGTGTAGTGCACTCGGGGACAGTCAGATGGAAACATTCGTAGTGAGAACTACTCACTTGTCCCATTCTCTCTTCTGGACGGAATTTTAGGTATGCCGCGCACAGCGACGAAAGGAGGACATTGCTTTCCGGGTTGGAGGGCATTTATGACTAACTAATCCACATTTGGGTGACGTTTGGGTTAAAACTTCCCCTAGGCAGCCTGACCGTCGATGTGAGATGCTTACATACACTTTCGAAGTCGCCATCGAGTCTCAACGAGTTTGAATACTAGAGAGTAGAATAACTGTACACAAATATTGCTTCAGGCTTATTTATCGTTTTTGAGAAAAAGAAAGCCTAAACTCTTTATTTTTGCCCTAACAAAAAATTTCTTCGGGCAGGGTGCCCATGTAATTCAGCATATACACTGAAGTGACAAAAGTCATGGGATACCTCTTAATATCGTGTCGGCCCTCCTTTCTCCCGGCGAAGTGCAGCAACTCGACGTGGCATGGACTCAACAAGTCGTTGGAAGTCTTCTGCAGGAATATTGAGCCATGCTGTCTCGATAGACGTCCATAATTGTGAAAGCGTTGATGGTGCAGGATTTTGGGCACGAACAGACCTCTCGATGATGTCCCATAAATGCTCGATGGGATTCATGTCGGGCGATCTAGGTGGCCAGATCATTTTTGGAATTGTCCAGAATGTTCTTCAAACCAATCGCGAACAGTTGTGGCCCGGTGACATGGCGCATTGTCATCCATAAAAATCCCATCGTTGTTTGGGTACAAGAAGTCCATGAATGGCTGCAAGTGATCTCCAAGTAGCTGAACATAAGCATTTCCAGTCAATGTTCGGTCCAGTCGCACCAGAGGACCAAGTCCATGCCATGAAAAACAGCCCAAACCATTACGGAGCCACCACCAGCTTGAACAGTGCCTTGCTGACAGTTTGGGTCCATGGCTTCGTGGGGTCTGCGCCACACTACCACCATCAGCTCTTACCAACTGAAATCGTGACTCATCGGACCAGGCCACGGTTTTCCATTCATCTAGGGACCAACCGATATGCTCACGTACCCACGAGAGTCGCTGCAAGCGATGTCGTTCTGTCAGTAAAGGCACTCGAGTCGGTCTTCTGCTGGAATAGCCCAAGAAAGCCAAATTTCTCCGCACAGTTCTAACAGACAAGTCCCTTGTACGTCCCACATTGATTTCTGCGGTTATTTGACGCGGTGTTGCTTGTCTGTTAGAATTTACGACTCTTTGCAGACGTCGCCGGTTTCGGTCGTTAAGTGCAGGCGGTCGACCACTGCGGTGTCCATGGTGGGATGTTATGCCTGAAATTTCATACTCTCGGCACACTCTTGACACAGTGGATCTGGGAATGTTGAATTCCCTAACGATTTCGAAATGGCATGACCCATGCGTCTAGCTCCAACTAACATTCCGCGTTCAAAGTCTGTTAATTCCCGTCGTGCGGTCATCATCACGTCAAAACCTCTTCACATGAATAACTTGAACAGAAATGAAAGCTCTGCGAAAGCACTGCGCATTTATACCTGTTCTACGCGATGCTACTGCCATCTGAAAATTTGCATATTACTATCCCATGACTTTTGTCACTTCAGTGTATAAATACTCGTCGAACGATTTTAGACTAAATTGAATAAGAAAAAAATTCAATAATTCTGTAGAAATTTTTTATAGTACCCAATTGTGGATTTCTCACAAATTTTATAATTATAAGTTCATGACCACGTCGAGTTAACTTTTGCAGTCGACCTCCTTTTGTTTTTGATCCGATTGTCTACTTAATAGCATTTTATCGCATACTCGTACAGCATCGTAGAATAAGATAAATTTATTAGTTTAGCGGGAATTCTGAAACCATCTCCATCTATTGTGGTGAAAAATAATCAGTTTTGGAATTCTGTTCGTTCTTTCCTGACAACTACGAACCATTTTTAATTAATAAATAGAATTTAACGAATTAAGAAAGTAAAGATCGAAGCCAAGCGATTTTTAAATGTAAATAAAAATGAAAAATAAAAGTTTCAAACCATAATTTATTTTTTTTATTCAAAAATGTTTCAGTGAACGATAACTTTTGTGGCATGTTCTTCTTTGCCTAATTGTTTTTTTTTTTTTTTTTAAAAAGAAAATTATTTTATCTCTTTCAAAAAAAAAAAAATTGTTCCTTTTTAGTCAGAAGCACATGAAGATGGTATGAAAAATTACTGAACATTTTATTTTGATCAATTCAGACTACAGCGTTTTCTACAAATATTTAAAATATACGAACACTTTTGGGAGGCACAAAATTTCAAATTGAATCAATGTTATTTATTTATTTTTTCAGAATCAATTTGAATTTTCTTTCCATTATTTTCTAGAATTATGCCGTTCTATAAATGATGTCTCGAGACATTTGCATTTTTCTTTCTAATATGTGAGAAGCATTAAGACTCATTGACTGGCAATTGGCGTACCATTTACGGAGTACCAATGGGGATAAGACCCCTTAACCTCCTCATGTTAATTCATAAATTTAAATCACGATTAATAATTGGCTGCTTTAAGTGTTAGTAAGGAAAAAAAATTCTGAAGGTTTTGAAATGGTACCCAGAAAAATAAAAATACTTAAAATAAATTGAAAGTAAGGTACAAAATGAAAAATAAAAATTCGAAAATAAAAAGAATTTAAGTTAAAATTTCGGTACAATTAGGGACCAGTTGTAGACGTCATAAAAAATATTTATTACTGAAATGTGTGGAACAACAGGAGCATATCTGAATTAAAAAGCATAAGTCAAAAGTTCACCCCATGAAGAAAAAAAAAAATCTTTTTCCAGAAAACTGATTTATGGTGTTTTATTAATTTTTATTTTATTTTGCAAATTTTAATTATTTTTGTTTATACGTATATATATATTTAATTTTTAATTTTTTTATTCATTTATTTATTATTAATATATACATATATATATATATTGAAAAAAAAAAGAACTCCTATCCTTTTATTTTCTACAGAAAAAAAAGTAAATTTACGAATTTTATTAAATCAGGGCTAATTATTTAATAAAAAATGTTGATAAAAAATTCCAATGATTCGTTTTCAATCCAAATGCTTTACTTCATAAATTCGTAAGAGAATAATAATATATTATATATAGAAAAGTAATAGTTATCGAAAAATGTAAATCAAGCAGGATGAAAAAAATTTATCATACAAATGAATGAATTATATTTTCTGTGGTGGTATAAAATCTAAAATTTCTTAAAATTTGTTCAAGAACTGTTAAAATTATAAAAATGAAATGATAAATGTGACGAATTACAAAGCCAACTAAAAAATAAATAAATAAATATTTCCACAAACGAGAAAAAAAGAGACGACACTAAGAAACTAGAATAAACAAATTTATTCAAAATTTCCATTTATTGACATTTGGAAAATGCTGCCAAATAATTAAGAATGAATAATGATTTTGAATTAATAATGACTATGAAGAATAACAAAGCAAATTATATTAAAAATGTATATGTTTTCAGTCTTACAATGGCCTCATGGAGTTTTAGATCTAAAATAATTTAGCCAGTGTTTCATATTATGTATTAAATTGCATTATTGAAAAGAAAAAACATGATGGACTATTATTTTAGTTTTAATACAAATTATTTAATAAGAAAAAATATGACAAAGGCAAAGGTTTTGTTTTTGTAGAGTGCCTGAAGCATAAAATCTTCGTACTTCCAGTTACATAATTAAGAATTTAAAATTAAAAATTTATTCCAAAGGTAATTTATTCCATTAATTATTCCTTTAATGAATTTAAAAGGAATAATTAATTACTTGTAGTAATTCATTTTGTAATCAGAACAAGTTTTTTAATAACATCGTAAGAACGTGAAACAGTATTTCTTCACAAATTCTTTCAAGATAACTTTCTACTCTTTCCACTGAAGTAAAACCATTTCAAGTATACAAGTATTGAAAAATTCGAATTTGTTTTTCTTTTGTATCAGAACACATTTGTTTCACAAATATTTCCTCACACAAAAGCAAAAAATAATTCCTGATCATTTTGTGTTAGCATGTTTAGAAAAACAAAGCATCTTTTCAACAGGCATGAAAAAATTTTTTTTTTTTCTATTTATGTTTTTTTTCCTTTTGCCCATGGCTGGCGCGCAGGTGATTAGGCGTATGGTAAACGTACTGTGAAATTGATTTTTTTTTTTTGCTGACCTAAACTTTTTTGCGCTTATCGTCTGCTTCTGTTATGAACCTTCCCTTCCCTTTCCCGCCATCTCTGCCTCTTGCTGTCATTAACATGTCCGAAAAGTTTTCAGTTAGGATTACTTTTTTTTTTTTTTTTATTTTATTCTTTTGCGTGTAGATCCAATATTTGGTGGAATAGAAAGTAATACATCTGTTTAAATAGTGGGTGTGAACATTAGAACGATTTTTTTGTTAGAATATTAGTACAAAAAAAGAAAATGAATAAAAAAAAAAAAATGTGCATGTTAATTTTTTTTTTTTTTTTTTTTTGAGATATGAGAGGAAAACTTTTTAAAAAATGTAATTTATGATGTACTAATGTGTTTTGTGAAATGGAAGTTACCTACCGAAATGTGAGGATACCGTAATATCTAACTAAAGTTATTTTTTTGAAGAAAAATAATATTCTACCATTTTATTAATTGATTAAATCAAGTATACTGAATGTCATAAAGAAGTAATATAATTTTATTCTAACATCTACTTAATGCAGGGATGGTCAACTTAAATGATCTTGCGCGCCACTTTGGAAATGCATCATAATTTCGTGAGCCGCATGTAAAATTATATATCCCAATATTAGGTTTATACCCACTATGGACATTTTTTTGGAGTGATAAATTGAAACATAATGTTATTATTTTTGTGCTCACTATTATTCTTACATGTAAACATAGATAATATAATAATAATGATTACACTAAACGCATGTTGTAAAGAAATATATAACACCAAAAATGAAATATAAAAAATACATAAATATAAACGAAATATAAAAAAAATGTTATCATTAAAAAATATTTATTTTACTTGCACTATATTTGTTTCTCCACTCTGTTATTTAACTTTTGCAAATCGATCTTAATTTGGGTATTTGCACATCGTAATGGGTGTTGCGTCCGTTATGTTTGAGAGTGTTTGTATTTGGTCAATTATATTTTCGGGGAAAAAAAAAAAAACGATTCGCAGGTTTAAGTTGAACCAAAAGCGCTAATAACTTAAACTAAGAGTCTGATTTGCTATGTTATCAACAATCAACTATGCGTACCTAGGGATGGTCACTGAGGTCACCTGTTATCACTGATCACCTGTTATCACTGAGGTCACCTGAAGAACCTGTTATATTAGATGTTCCAAAAAGTGTGCGCATCATGAGTTCGCAGAATATAATTTAATTATTCTGCCAACTCATAACTGTAAACTCATAAATAATACAGGCAATATTCCCAAGAATATTATTTTAAAATCAAAGTTAATTTTTTAATATATGGATGCACACATAAAGTATTTTTTAATACATTGATTTTTATCAATATTTGCAATTTGTATTTGCATTCACAAATATTTATTTTATCTAGAGTAAAATTAAAAAATTTTCAATAACTATTTTCGAACAAAAATCAATTTAGAATTTTTGAAATTGCAGGAATTCATTCAGCTACTTGAATTCTTAACTTTTTTTTTTTTTTTTTGCTTTTCTTTTTTTTTTTGCCCGTATTGAATTGATAGTATTTATATAATCTAATTATTCTGTTCTTAAATATTAAATATTTTCGTTATTTTCATTATTTGCCTTTTGCCGTTACAAACAACTATGACGACTTCTTCTCAAACCTACATTAGTGAATTAGATACACCTATTAGTTCGTACGTTTAAACTACGACATAGTAATAAAACGGAAGGGACAATGCATGCGTATATTTAAGATTATTATTATTATTCGAATATTAGAATGTATTATGAAATAGTAAAAAACTGGTTTATCTTTGTTTATGATTATGAAGACAAATATTTATCAGAAAATAAAACATCTTGTTTTGGAAGTAGTAATTTCATTTCTGATCTTTACAATCATGGGATATAGTTCTAGCATATCAAATAGAACTGGATTAGTTTTCTTTTTCTTTCCAACTATTCTTTTCAGAATTGACAAACTATTTTTCCGGTAGTAGCGCTGTTTTATCATCATGAAAAACCTATTAAAAATTCATCATCTTCTCATTGCATGGCTCGTACAAAAGGGCCGAGGACCCAAATGAATGCAAATCTTTGTCCAGGCGTGCTCTAATCCGGCCAAGAATCTTTTAGGGAGGTCTTTGTCTACTTGGGCCAGTGACAATTTCGAGGAGACCAACCGTGAAACGATTCTCCTCTTTTGACTTAATTGTCGTAGAGCCTTTCCTGACAACAATCTGTTAGGACAGATTACGAACAAAGAACTTCGTTCTTGAATAGAGTTTTCAATTTTCGTTTAGTTTTTTTTTTTTTGCTTAAAATTCAATTATTAACATGAGTGGGCTTTATTGATGAGCAGCTATTGAAATTGTTATAGTATAAATACAAAAAGTCAAAAGTTCGTAGAATATGTGATTGTAACTTAGAAATAATAACAAATGAGAAATCTAATTTTTCCTTTCAATTCTCTTTTTTTAATTTGATATTTAAATGAAAAATCACGAATAATTGTAATGAATTACTTCTTAATTATATACGAATCAGAAATTTTCTAAATTAAATTAACAATAAGTTATGACTATAAAATGAAAGCAATAAAATATAACAATAAATAACAATAAAATATAACAATAAATAGCAATAAAATATAGCTATAATTTCTAAAAGAAAATTTTTTTCTCAAAAATGGTTTACTTTCATTTATAAATGTTCTATAATTTACTATATCAAAGCAAAAGATTTATGTTTGTGTCATTGTAATTCCGTTAAATGAAAAAATTATAACACATAATGATTCGATATTTTATTTCCATTATTTGAATTCTCTTTTTTATTTCAAATTTAAATGAAAAATCATGAACAATTCCAATGAAATGCTTCTCAATTATACACAAATAAGAATTTTTCTAAATTAAATTAGCAATAAAATATAACTAGAACTTCTGCAAAAAAATGATTACTTTCATTTATAAATGTTCTATTATCTGTCAAAGCAAAAGGTTTATGTTTATGGGATTGTATTTGCGATAATTGAAAAACTATATAGCACATAATGATTGAATACTTTCATTTCCATTATTTGAATCCTTTGTTTTTATTTGAAATTTAAATGAAAATTCACGAACAATTCCAATGAAATGCGTCGTAATTATACACAAATAAAAAATTTTCTAAATTAAATTAGCAATAAAATATAACAATAACTCCTGAAAAAAAATCGTTCTCAAAAATGGTTTACTTACATTTATAAATGTTTTATAATTTATCAAAGCAAAAGATTTTTGTTTGTTTGATTATAATTCCGATAAATGAAAAACTATGACACATAATGATTCAATAGTTTTATTTCCATTATATGAATCCTTTTTTTTATCTGAAATTTAATTGAAAAATCTCGAACAATTCTAATGAAATGCTTCTTAAATATACGCAAATAAGAAATTTTCTAGATTAAATTAGCAATGAAATATAATTATAACTTTTGAAAACAATTGTTTACTTTCATTTATAAATGTTCTATAAAGCAAAAGATTAATATTTGTGTGTTTTGTAATTCCGTTAAATGAAAAACTACAACATATAATGATTCAATATTTTTTATTTTCATTATTTGAATCCTCTTTTTTTTTATTTGAAATTTAAATGAAAATTAAGGAACAATTCCAAAGAAATGCTTCTTAATTTTATAGAAATCAGAACTTTTCTAGATTAAATTAGCAATAAAATATAACTATAACTTCTGAAAAATATTTTCTCAAAAATTGTTTACTTTCATTTATAAACGTTCTATAATCTATCAAACAAAAGGTTTATGTTTATATGATTATATTTCCATTAAATGAAAAACTATAACACATAAGGATTCAATATTTTTATTTGCATTGTATGAATCCTTTTTTTTAATTTAAAATTTAAACGATAAATCTCTAACAATTTCAGTGAAATGCTTCTTAATTATGCACAAATAAGAAATTTTCTAGATTAAATTAGCAATAAAATATAACTATAATTTCTGAAAAAATCATTCTCAAAAGTGTTTACTTTCACTTATTAATGTTCTATAATTTACTATATCAAAGCAAAAGATTTATGTTTGTGCCATTGTAATTCCGATAATTGAAAAACTATATAGCATATAATGATTCAATACTTTCATTTCCATTATTTGAATTCTCTTTTTTTTTAATTTGAAATTTAAATGAAAAATAACAATTTCAATGAAATGCTTCTTAATTATATAGAAGTCAAAAGTTTCTAGAATAAATTAGCAATAAAATATAACTATAATTTCTGAAAAAAAGTCGTTCTCAAAATTGTTTACTTTCATTTATAAATGTTCCATAATCTATCAAAAGCAAATTATTTATGTTTGTGTGATTGTGTTTCCAATAAATGAAAAACTATAACAGATAATGATTCAATATTTTTTTTCCATTATTTAAATCCACTTTTTCTATTTGAAATTTAAATGAAAAATCACGAACGATTGCCTAGTGCAATGCTTCTTAATTGTGCACAAATAAAAAATTTTCTAGATTAAATTAGCAATGAAATATAACTATAACTTCTGAAAAAAATCATTCTCGAAAGTGTTTACATTCATTTATAAATATTCTATAATCTATCAAAGCAAAAGATTTATGTTTGTGTGTTTGTAATTCTGATAAATGAAAAACTGTAACGCATAATGATTCAATATTTTTATTTCCATTATTTGAATCCCTCTTTTTTGTTTGAAATTTAAATGAAAAATCACGAAAATTCTAATGAAATGCTTCTTAATTATATGTAAATCAGAAATTTTCTAGATTAAATTAGCTATAAAATGTAACTATAACTTCTGAAAAATAAATTTTATACTCATTTATAAATGCTCTATAATCTTCAAAGCAAAATATTTGTGTTTGTAGTGATTGTATTTCCGTGTATTGTAAGTGAAGAAACTATAACAAATAATGATTCAATATTTTTTTATTTCCAATATTTCATAGAGCATATCTAAAAACTATAAAAAAATTGTTATTAAATATTTTTAATTAAAAGTTGTTCCTTTATTTATAAAATTAAACGTTTGAATTTTTTTGTTTTAAGAATCATCTGCTTTTACTGGTATACGCTTAGCAATTATAAAAAAAAAAAAGGAATAAAAAAAAAATTAAGTTTAAAATAAATAATTTTTGTGAGATCATAATTTGAAAATATTATTAGAAATAATATTTACTTTCTTCACAATTTTACAGAGTTCGCCCTAAGTCATTGTCCGCTGTAACGGCAGATATGTAACATATTCAGTTTTGCATACGATGCATTAAGGGTGACTGCTACATTGATACCAAAGTTTGACAACACAATTTCGAATGTCCACCCACCTCCCCTACCCCTCGAACATGTTACCTTCCAAGCTTTAATAGATTTAAAAAAAATTTTGTTGTACACGAAAAAATGGTTTCTTTGTTTCTTATAACCAGTGGTAATTTTTCGCTTAAAAATATTTTTCACGTTCATATTATGCTAACAATAATCAATAGTAAATTTTCTAGCTTTTATAGAAAATACAATAGCTATTATGCATGTTATATTTTTAAAAAATTATGCTTTTGTTTAGTTAAAATGTCTATTAAATAACCAATATTTTACTTTACATTATTTCCTGATAAAGTTTTTAACCTTTATAAATATATTTAAACTATCTGAAAAAGGTACTACCGTTTATAAACATAATATTTGATTATTCAGTTGTGTTTCTATCGTAAGTGGACTATTACAGGCATTGTAACCAGTTCAGGAAAGAATAAAATCAATTGTAATTATAAGTTAAATGCTTTTAACGCAAATAGTATGTAGTTGCAAACATGCAATTATTTACCAATCTAATTATTTTGAAGGCATGATATTTTTATTAACATGTTTCCTTATAAAATGCTTTGATGTTACTCTGTTTTTAAACTATTATTAATAATACAATCTAACCTATCAGTGTTACGTAGAAAATAATAGTCGAAAAGTGAATAAATAAATGGTGGGGCTTTTTGCAACATACGTGTTTTTATTAAAAAAAAAAAGCAGATAATGAAATAATCTGTTACACGTTATCTTAAAATCATGTATAAAATGTATAAAAAAGAACATGTATGTCTATTTACTTCGAAGAAATCCATGTTCTATTATACTTTTGGGTAATTTGGTGTAAAAATTTTCCAACTAGATTAAGAATTATGCTAAAGACATAGTTACTTCTTCATTAATTCCTCAGCATTATGGTAACTATTACGATATTCATTACGCATAACTTGAAGAAATAGTAAACATGAGTTTCAAATTGCAATTTTGTGAACATGTCGCGTTGTTATTATTTTCCGTTAATGCAATTCGAAATATCTTTGTGAAGATAATTCACTTCAGAAAATACTGCAACACACTTTCCACTTAACAAAAGAAAATTTTTTTCAAAATCAATACTCGGTTTATTACCTATCGAAACCAATATACCACAAAATACTATAGCATACTTTCCACTAACAAAAGAAAATTAAATTTTTTTTACAAAATCAATACTTGGTTTGTTACTTATCGAAACCAATATTATCCGCCTATTTTATTAAAACTTATGTCAATAAATATGTTTAAAGCAATTAAATATTGCTTTTATTATCATGAATAGATAAAATCGTTTCGAAATCTCATGTCACCTGAGATTGATATATATATACTGGTCATTTCCTCACATTTAATAGAACTTCTCTAAGCCAAAGGTGTATGCTCACAATATCAATTCAGAGACATCAAAAGAAAGTAGACATTTATAAGTCATTTTTCATATACATTTCAGATTTAAGTGTTAATGTGCGTACATGTGAGTAAGTAAAATTGCTGAAATATTTACTAAAATACAAAAGACGTTGAATATCTATTGAAATGTCAAAGATGATGAGATTATGTTCATTTGCAAATGTAGCTCTCAATCTATTGTTACTTCCAGGAACTTTGTGAAGTTGAAAAAATATGTGGTGAATCATAAAAGACAATGAAAAAACAACGAAATAATAACAGACAGCGAGATTCTTCATGTTTCTAAAAATATCTGCAAATCTCTAATTAGTTCGAGTGATTTTAGAGGAAAGTTTTCGTTGAAAAGTATCCACTGAATTAAAAGAAAAACATAGATTGAAATATAAAATATAAAGATATTCCCTGCATTTGTGAAAATAGTTGTCAGTTTGCTGTTGCTGTTTGTCAAGCTCCTCGAGTATTTACAGAAACATAAAATATTGAACATCAATTGAAATAATAAATTTCATAGGTTTCCTAGTATTTTTGAAAATTGTTGTTAATAGGCAGTCTGTCAATCTATCATAGAAAGAGTTTTTGTAAAGTTCCTTATTTTGGAGAAAAACGTTGGAGAAAGATTGAAAATTTAAGACATTTGGGTTTTCAGCGTTTCTGAAAATCGCTGTCCAATTTCGTTTACAGCATCAAAAGAATCTTTCAAAAAATAAAAAAATCATTGAATTTAATTTAAAATTTCATTTGCATATAATAAAATATCCCTGTAGACAATATCGCAATACTCCCTATATTTGTGAAAATTGTTGACAATCTGTTTTCTGTTAATATACTTTTATTTGAAGTAATTTTTAAATCTCTGAAGTATCTATCGGGCAAACTACATTGAACAAAGATTTAAATATTGGAGAAAATTAGATTTTCAGATTTTCAACCTTTTTTTTTTTTTACAATTGCTGTTCTTTGACGATTTGAACTGGTGCCTACAGAAAGATAAAAACACTGAATACTTTTTTGAAATATGGAAAAAATGAAGTTTCCTTCTTTTATAACAATCGCCGTCAATAACGTACTAGGCGTATGCCACTTAAGAAACAATTCTCAGGGTGAATTTTACCTCGCGGAGGGTGTAATGGCAGAACTCCTCCCAATCTTAGCGGCGACTTTGAAGTTTAAGTATAAATTGACAGCTCCTCAAGACAGACAATGGGGTAAAAAAGAAGCAAATGGAAATTGGACAGGCATGATTGGATTGGTGCATCGTGGTGAAGCTGATATGGCTACGTGCGACATCATTATATCAGAAGAAAGAAGAGAAGTAATAGATTACAGTTACCCTTACGATATACTTGAGATGGTATTTGCTAATAAAGCACCAGAACTCTTGCCGAAGTTTTTTGCGTGTTTCTATCCCTTTTCTTTTGGCTTATGGTTAGCAATTCTGGGTCTGATAATCACCATGCCTTTTTTCTGGAGATTTTTATTCAGCACCAAATTTTCACCAATTCAGCTTTTGGGGAATGTCTACTATACCATCCTTAGTGGAGCATCCTCGATTAGGATTGTTTCACTTCGAGATTACGTCCTTTTGGGAACTTGGATAGCTGCGATTTTCGTTCCTGTCCCGCTCCTACACTGCTGTTCTCTTATCGTTTTTGACTTTACCACTGCAAGAGAGCATCATTCGCGATATACCTCAGCTGTCCAATGCCATAATGGCGGGAAACTATCGCAGCCTGACCTTCAAAGGCACCGTGGTTCAAGATATGATAAAAGCTTCACCGAGAGACACTGTGCAGCTGATAGGTCGGGCCATTGATAAGAACGAATGGTTCGTAAAACCATTACTGGAAGATGCTGCAAAAGCTATTGCAGAAGGAAACACAGCGGTCATTGCAATGAAGCCTTTCTTCACAGACCATTATTCTAGTAGTGCTGTTGCCGTTTCTTATGACCATTTTTCCGTAGCTCAGTTTGGAATGGTACTGAAGAAGCACTTTTGTTGCAAGGAGGCCTTAGATTACAAGCTCAGTCTCATACTGGCTTCCGGGATACTGGAAAAATGCAAGAGACATTACCGGTTTCGAGTTCTTCTCAAGCTCAACGAAAACAATGCAGAAATGTTCGAGTTCATTAGTCCGTTATCAATGGAGAATATATCAGGGGCTCTGCTGATACACTTCGTAGGAATCTGTCTTGCTTTCATTATTTTCATGCTCGAAATTTTCTGTGTGAAGCGAAATGTTCGATGTAAATCTATTTTATAACTTTTTTTTTTTTTATTAAAATTAATTTAGCAACTGCAAATGCAATTATAGTTTGCTTATTTAGAAACTATAAGAACTGCACTTAATTAAGTCGAGCAAGAAATTTAAGAATTTCTTTTCTCTTTCAATTCACTTTTCTCTATCTTGCGAACTCAAATACAGTGTTAAACAATCCACTAGTTTAAGATCGATATTTTTTTTCTTGATTTTAAAATAAAATACTTAAATTATTTTGATGTTTTGCTTCTTAATTAAATGTAAATTCATTTGTAATTTTCGAGTTATAATTACTGACATGGAAAATATTAATAATCCTAATCTTTATCTTCATTGATAATCGGACATTTTGAATGAGAACAAGATTATAAATAAAGAAAGAACATAAATAAGAACAAGAATATGAATAATGCAGCAGAAAATATTTCCAGAAATATACATGGAAATGTTTTGACGGCATCTATTATAAATGTTTGTATTTTAATTATAACAAAATAGAGTTTTTTTTTAATATTTTGTTATCTTTTAGAGTTCTGAGAAGATTTGGCAGCACTAGTTGTTATGCTTTACAATAAATTTAAAAAAACAAACAAACATATGGTTTATAATTAGAAATCTATTTTATGCATTATGTTTAGAAAGTTGGGTAAAATATTTTTACAAAACTTAAGTAGTAAATTAAAAAAGAAGGTTATTTTTTTTGTCTAATATATTTTAACTTAGCTGTTATTTAACTACTTAGTTGTTATAATAACTATAAATTAATCAAAAGATTTGTATGTTTGTATTTCTTAAATCTTTTAAACTTAAACAATTTAAAGTTCGTTTTTTTTTATTTCGAATTTATTATTATTTTATTTTACCAGGTACATAGCCAAAATTATGAAAAAAATTCTTAAATATTTATTAACTTAATCTTTTTATTGTTATACTGAGCTTTCAAATGACATATTTTACAAATCGTTTGCAAAAGATTAACAAAAGGGAAATGACGTCATAGCTATTTACGCGTTATTTACATTTGCAATTCATAATTTGCATTAATATCATATAAATATTTAATATTAATCATCACATGATAATTTTTTCATATTTAACTTAATTATACTAATTTGGTAAATTACTGAGTGAACGAATTAAGGATTGTTCATAAAATTATCTGGACATTAAAGTAGTAAATCTTTCAAGTTCTTGTGATTTTTAATATTTTTTAATGTTCATTTCAAATTTCCATTACATCAGCTTAAAATTTATTTTTTAATACTAAATTTCTTTTTATTTATATTGACTTTTTATTTAGCAGCAATGAAATAAATTTACATCTTCTAATTTTGGATACGACTTTGATCAATTAGAAATGGATACAAAAAATGCCTATTTTTTTTTTTGTTAAAAAATTAACTTGAAAGTTTACATGAATAATTTACTTTAAAGGAAAAAATATGGCATCCCTGGAGTTGTTCATTCAAAATTATGGTCATTAAATATGAAAGCATTGTAGTCTGAAAAAGTTTTTGTGAAATTTGATGTAACTTTTAATTTATTTAAGCAACTTTTAGTTAATTAAGTAACTTTTAAAATCATGACATACATTGCATATTATGACAATAAAATTTCTCGAATAATTTGTGTTTATTTATGAACTAATTTCAAATTCTAAATTAAAATATTTTTTTTTACTGTAAAATTACCTTTTTGAATGAAAATACTTTGCAAAAATTGTATGGTTTTACTACAAAATGACATGTATAAAAATTTATTTTGCTGTTTATTAATTTTTTTGATTGTGGATTTATTTGTTTTAAATTGAATAGAATCGACATTTTATTTTTTAAATTATAATACTTTATTTATTTAAGCATTTTTTCATTTGTAGAGGGATAATTCTTTTATATAAAATGAAGTTGTGATTTGTAGCATTATTGGAATGTATTATAAATATTAACAACATTTTTGCAAGCGTTTCTATTAAAATTTATAAGCTAATAGGAACGTTGCCAACTATTTTAACAAATTCTATCGAAACTTTCATGAATTAAAGTAAAACAATGAATTTTAAAGCAAATTATAACGAAGATTATTATTCGTTATTCGAACTAATCATCTTCATTTATTTATCATCAGATATGAGCCATTTAAAAAAATAATACTTTTTTTTTTTTTTTTTATGAAAAAAATTTATGATTTTTTTATGAAAAGAATTAAAAAAAGCCTTTATCAATCGATATGATAGAATGCGCTTACTAGAAATGATTTGTTTCTTAAAATTTTGAAAATTCATATGGTAGAATTCATATAATATTGAATTTAGAAATTAAAATAATTGATAGAAATAAGTGGATAATTAAAAAAAGGAATGAAACTATAAAAAAGAAGAAACAAATGGGCAAAAACATACAAAAAAGTTAATCTTTTATCAAACAATCTTTTATCAAAGTATTAATGTAAAACAATCATTTCTGCAACACAAGTAAGATCTATGGGATATGTAATGGAATCATATAATTTTTCCACCAAAAGGTGTTTTATAGTTAAAAATTGTACAGAAAATGGTGTTATTTATTTGCAATTATTATATTAAATAAATTTTTTATTGTAAATCAAATATCCATCGAAATTTTTATAGCAAATTGTAATAATATTTTTGAATTTGAAAAACAGATAACAGAATAAATGTTTGAGAACAGTAACGACTCACATAAATATTTATTTCATTTCGATTATGTTGAAACAAAAATGTGAATTAAATTAAAAATGTAAAAATAAAGATTAAATTTATATCAACAGCGATAACAACATTTGAAATTAAAAGAAAAAAAGATACCACGATTGATAAAAATGTTTGAATAGACGTGCCACATATACAAATTATTAAACAAAAAATTTTTTAACCGTAGTTTTGAAAATTTATTGTTTTGTAACAATTAAGATTGAATATGTTTTTATTCGTATTTTATTTAAATTATTTAGAATACACTGCAAAAATACACAATGAAAGAATTAAAACTACTCACACATTTCCTTCTTTAAAAAAAAAATTAAATTTGATAAACATCTTTTATCTGCTTGTTAAATAATTGATATGCTTGATTGAATATCTGTAAGTTTCTTTTTAATCGTTTGGTTGTTCCAAATTTTATACATTACGGATTTTATCTTCTGCTTTGAAGAAATGTCTTTCGAATTCTGGTCAACTATCTTCTATTAGGTTCAAGTTAGATAACTGATATGGAATTTTAAGACATCTTTATAATTGCAAAGCAATCTAATCAAACATTCAAAGCTAAAAAAAAATATATTGACTTTTATTATTATAGTTTCATTACAGCATAAATTCTAATTTAGTTAACCTATAGTTTGATTTCCTTCTTTTTTTTTGTAAATATTAAGAAAATGTGAGGAAAAAAAAAGCAGACAAAATTGAATGCGATCAATAAATTAAAAACTCAATATCAACATAGAAAGTTAAACTTTTATTATTTAAATATAACAATAATTTTTATTAATAATAATAACTTTAGAAATGATTTTTGGTCTACGCAATAGATAAAAAAAATTAGCCTAAAGGAAACAAAATATTATAATTTATAATAATATTCAAGTTTGAAGAAATTCAATTCCTTCAATTTTCTTACTTGTGAGTTTCTAGTTTTTACACATAGAGATATTAACTGCTTATTAATAGTACCCATAAAATGTATCAGTATTGTTTTGGGGAGATAGATTTTTTGTATCCTTGATTACTTTCAATTTTGGTTTTAAATTTCTTTTACGAGCTTTTTTATACGTAATATTTATTTACAAAATAATTGAGTAATTATTCAATAGTTTAGTAATAAAATTAATTCAGAAGAAAAATTAATGTACAATTATTTTAAAAGATCATCTGGTGAAAGCAAAATTTTATTTCAAAGTGACAACGAGATTTTTTGATAAAAGAAAATCGTTTGGAATTTAATAATTTTTTATTTTTTAATATTGCTGTCATGAATTTTGTATTTTCATTAAATTATAAATTGTATGGATAACCTGTAAATCGTCCTATTTTTTTGTTTGTTATCCGAAAATATACAATTTTTTTTAATATAAGTTTGGTTTTTTAAAAATCCATAAAATATATAGGTATTATTTAATTAAAAAAACTATTTCGGAAAAATTAATGTAAAATTGTTCTAAAATATAAAGCAAAGACGATAATTTTTTCGAAAATTTGCTTTAATCATTTTTTTAGAGCTTTTTATTTACAATATATATATTTACAAATTACAATAATTGAGGTATTTATTAAATAATTTAGTAAAAAAAATTAATGTACATATATTAAATAATTTAGTAAAAAAATTAAAGTACTATTGTTCTAAAAGATCGTTTGTGAAAGCAAAGACAATATTTTATTTCAAAGTGAAAATTAGATCTTTCAAGAAAAGAAAATCGTTTGGAATTCTATAGTTCTTTTTATTTTTCAAGATTGCTGAAATGCATTTTGTTCTTATATTCAATTCTAAATTTTATGGATCACCTGTACATCTTACTATCTGATTAAAAAATTTTTTTTGTTACCCATAAATATATGGGTATTGTTTTGGGAAGCGGTTTTTTTTTTCTTTTTAGTTTACTGTAGTCGTACTTTCAATTTGAAACATGAATACATTTATTTATTGTTTTATTTTTGTTTATTTTTTTATATATATTACTTATATCTATATTTTAAAACTTTATTAAATAAAAGCCAAAACTATTTTTTTTCTTAAGATAAAATAAGTTTGTATAATTTATAAAATAGCTATAAGTTACAAATATATTTTATAATGTTTAGAAAAACGTATGGTAGCTGTTCATAGAGTTAATGTTCCAAGTTAAAACTAATGTTACAAATTTAAATGCAGTTAATTTGAATAATTAAATAATAAACGTTATACAACAACGCAAAATATTATATTATAATTGCTTTACGACTGTTATTTCTACTAATAATAAAAGTATCAGAATAATTATATTCTTTATTAGTTTATCGTGACAGTTGTTTCATTCTTTGATAGCTTAAGGCAAACAATTTTCAACTATTATTCTATTGACGTTAATTTAAAAGGAAAAAGAAAAAAAAACATTTCCATCATAACTAAAACATTTCGGCTGACATTAAAATAAAAAAAAATTGAAAATATCGTTTGCGAAAAAACAATAACAAAGAAGCGAAATTGGAGAACTTAGCAAAAAGTTGTTTTTTAAGTTTATTTTATTATTCTTTTCAAGAGCACGCGATCACTTCCGGTCGTGCTTCGGGATGTCCGAAGGTGAGTTACCTCCCCCCCTCTCCCTTCGCGGGCATTTCTCTCTCCACCCTTCAGTTGGCGATGAGGACGCGGTCGAAAGAAGACCCTCAGACGATTTGCACTTGTTTTTGCCAGGTGAGTTTCGTCCTTTCTGTTCGTGTTACGAACGTTTTTAAGGACGTTTTTCTGTTTCTCAATTGTATATTTTTTTAATTTTGATAAGCAAAAACTTTTGATAACAAATCTATTAAAATATTTTAAGAAAAACTTAAAAAAAAAAAAAATTAATTGGTTCTTACCTAAATCTAGATTGTAAAATATTTATTGAGGAAAAAAAAAAATTCTTAAAAACATTTTTGTTTTTAATTGAATTTTTAGAAAATTGCTATTCTTAAATACTGAAAGTATATTTTTAGTAAACATCTATTTCAAATTCAAGATTTATTTGTATCTAAAACAAAATAGAATCTGATTATATGGTTTTTTGTTTATTATCTTAGGTTTTAAATTCTATTTTATATTTGAATTAATTACATTATTTGAAATATTAATGATGTCTATTTATTAGCAATGTATTATTATTTTCTAAGCTTTTCTTTTCCTTCATAACTTACAAATCAGTTCCTGAAATATTTTTTTTAATGTTAATTAATTTATTATAAATTCTGTAAATGCAAACGTTTTTTATATACCAATTTTTGGTAAAATTCTTTCATGTAAAATTTGATATCCTGGTTAATTAAAGACTTTTTCTATCATAAAAAATTTAGAAACAAAAACGAATAGTTTGATTTGAACAGTTTTGGTATTGAAATAGAATCTTTAAAAATTCCGATTTCATTGAAATCAATGAAATTATCTGTTTCAAATAAAACAAGCAATGATATTAAAGTATTTTTTTTTACAATCTATATTTATCATTAATAAATTAATTAATTGACTAATTAAAAAATGGAAATAAAATATTTTTATTTGAATTATATTAATAAATATACAAAATATAAAAGTTTTATCAAATTTATTCCATGATAAGGTTTTTTTTTTAAAATTACATACCTCAGAAAAGTTGTTAAAACTTATTTAAGTTTCTTAAAAAATCCCTTACAATCAAATATGATTTTCTTTAAGTGTTCAAATAAATATAATATAATTGCATTACTAAATTTTAACTGGTTTATATTAAATGTTATTTACGTAATTTATCAAAATTAAATATGAAACATTTTAATAAAGAATTAAATATTCAAAAAATTAATATTCAAAAAAGAATTTTGTTAAATTTAATTATTATATTTATCTTACGTTATGCACTTCTGTAATGGTTTTATCGGTTACAAGGTCACATGAAGTTAGACGGTGATTTCAGAGGTAGATGTTATGGGTTCGATTCCAGTATGATTAAAAAATCTTGTATTGACAATTGTTGGTGACAAACATATTTAGCTGTTGAAAGAGGCTGATTGTATAAATATTTTTTATTTTCTTCGTATTTCCCATAAATGTGAGCTGCTTTCGGAAAGATGTAATTAAGAAATCCACACTCTTTCTTATAATTAATAAGTCCTCTGAACAACGTTGAATCTGCTACTTTCTTTATGAACACAGCAAATGGAAAATCACTTGTGTTGGAAGAAAACTTTTAATAATATTTTTAAAGTGCAAGAACCTTAACGATTTTTAATTGAATTTTTAAGTCATTTAATTTTTTTGTGCTATCAACCAAAAGCATTATTGCCATTTAGGTAGAGGCCAGATGGCCGAGTGCCTAGCGCTCGGTGCTCAGGTTTCCACGTTCGAGTCCCAGCGGTGCTATGTATGTTTGTAGTGCTTCGCAATCCACTTTAAATCGTAGATCCCGGTCTAATGGGATTGTAGAGCGTTGGGTGTAGAGCTGGCAACCCTATTGCGTAAAACGAAAAGATCTCCTGTCTCGAAATCTGCCAGTAGGCAGACGATCTTGCCACATCATGTGGTTGGTTATTAAACAATCATTTATAGGCTTAAAGTAATTTCATAGATTTTAATTTTAATTTTTCTACAAAAAATTTCTCAATTGCTGAGAAAGCCAACCAAAAGACACAATGGTAATATGTAGAGCGTTAGAAGACACTAATTGGAATCTGTTGTTGACTGTCCCTATTCAGAAATGAAATGTTCTTACATCGACAATGAAGCTGCATGGTGGGAGTTTTCTTTTATATACCACACAAATGTGGGGCAGTTAGCCTTGCGAATCCTTACCAGAAGAAAATATCATTCCTTCATCATTTGTTGGTGTTCATGGCATACATATGTCTAACATAAAGTCATAACATACATAACATGAAGTCTACCGCTGCACGTGCATAATTATTTTAAAGATAAAAAAATTTATAAATGGATGAATATTTATTGAAGCTTCCTAGTTAAAAGAATGCTTTAAATGATTAACTTTGAGAATTAACATGAATTAGTCATTGAGAATTCATATATTATTATTTTGTTCTGCCATTAATATTCCTTCATTCGCAAAATAATATTTGTTTTTCAAAAAATAAATAAATAATAATAATAATAAAATAAATAAATAAATGAAATAACAAATAAATACATAAGTCGACCAATTTCATTATTTACATGCTTTATTTGAAATTCTCGGTTAAAAATGAAAATTTTCTATGGTAACCTATCAAAATCTACTGTAGAAACGAATTTATTAGAACATAAATAAATTTATTGCATTTCTGTCTTGTTGCAATTGAAATAAATTATCTAAGTTTAAAAATATGTGACTTAACTTAATTAGAATTAAAAAGGACAAATAACAAAATCCTTGGATAAATGCCTAAAAAACAAGTAGAAAAAAAGAGATTACAATCTACACAAAATAACACTAATTTAAAGAAGCAAAAAAAAACATCATTTATTTCATTCGCCTTGATTCTAAATTTTTAATATATTTGCTTTACATTGAAAACAATTTATGTACTGGCCCAAACAAACAGCCCAAATTGTACATTTAAGTATTTTACTTTTCTTTTCAAATCATACAGATTATTTTACTTTTTATAAAAACTTTTTTTGGATCCAATTATGTAAAAAACTTCGCGATCGTTCGTGAAGTTTTTCATACCAGTGCATATGCATAACAAGGAACCGGTATAGAGTCGTTTGCAAAATAATAGAGCTTCACATTCTGGCACAAAACTTATTCTTATTTCCGTTTTCTCTTTTTTATTATTTTTATTTTTTTTTATTTGTAAATTCTTTAAAAAAAAGAAGAAAAAGTAAATGAATTGTATTTTGCATTTTCTATGCTGCCTAAAGAAGATATAAAAATAAAAAAAATTCTTTTGAAAGAAAAACTGGTTTTCGTTTTTATTCTAATAAAGGTCTTTGTTTTTGTAAAATATATTCTCCATTAATACTACCAAAATTAAGACAAAGGTAACTGTTAAAAAATGTATTCGATAAAATAAGATATCTAAAAAGTTAGTTTAAATTAAACTTTTTGTTAATAAATTTAAAATCATTCAAAAATTTGATGCTTTATCAAATAAACTTATAGATTTTATTTCATTTACTTTGTTTAAACGAATAAAAGTTAAAAAATAGATTATAAACGAATTGATTAATTTTACGAATAATTAATTAAATACAGCCAAAAACAAAATTATGAAAGAATTTAAGTTATTTATTTAAAAAAACGCAAAGAAAATCTGCACACAGAAAAAAAAAAAAAAATTGAGGAAAAATAGGTTATAAACAAATTAATTAATTTTCCGAATAATTAATTAAATACAATCAATAAAATTATGAAAGAATTTAAATTATTTACACAAAAAAAAAAAAAAAAAAAAAACCCTCAATGAAATCCCCCAAGCAGGAAAAAATTAAAATTACAATTGATTACATACAGTGTCTCCTATAAGTGTTCAAATACTTTAAAAATTCATAGAAACAGCGATGTAGCCTGCAAATGAATTGAATATAATGTAGAATATTTTCTTTATCACTTTTATGTGATTCTGAATACAAGCGAACAATTTTTAAATCATATTCACTCATTTTCTTTTTAAAAAGGTGAAAATGCAATTAGGAAGTGAAAAAAAAATGACAAAAAAAAAAAAATCACGTGCTCAAAAAAAAAAAAAAAAAAAATCACCAAACATTTAGAAATAGATTCATAAGTAAAATTATCGTCTGTCGCTTTTTTTATTTTCGAACAGTTATTTCATTGAAATTGGTAAACATTTTTTTGGGCGCCACTGTAAGTATTTATAATATTAAAATAAATTATAGCATTTGAAATTTATTAAAGTAAATAAATTTCGTATAAAAATTATATAATTCAGGAATTCTGGGCATGAATAAGGCTCTAAGCTTACTTAGAAATGGGCATTAATGAAAAAACGAACAAATTATTTTCTTTCATATTCATAATCCAGGAGTAATTTCTGACTGAAATTTATGCAAGAACTTTATTTTGTTAAATACAATTAAAACCAGCAGGTGAAGAAAGTTTTTATTTTTAAGTTCGTCAGAATTAAAAGCATCGATTATTAAACAAATCGTTCGTGTTTTTATTTTTTCTGTGAAATGTTTAAAATGATTTAAGTTTTATTTATTCCCACAGTGCGATTCGCAGAATTCTATTATTGAGAACATTCCTGAAGGACATTTTAACCCAAAAATTAATCTACGAACAATTTATTTTAAATACATGAAATCAGTTATGAGTCAGAATATTAATTTATTATAAGTTTTCTGAAAACAGCATAGGCAATAACAAAAGTTACGTAATTATTTCGTGTTACTAAGATGATCAATTCATTCGGAATTTTTAACTTATTAGAGTTAACGCATTCTGTTGTGTATCGAACATTTGATAATCGTCTACAGGGAATTAAAAATAAAATTGTAAGCAATATCTTTTTTTAACAAAATATTGTCAATTCAGGGGGAAACTACTTTTAAGCAGAATTATTTTCATTTTTTATTTTTCATGATTTAGTATTTGATACCTTTGCCTGCTCTGTAACAAAAATCACTGAACAATTTTAATTATTTATTTTTTTTTAACAAAAACTGTAATTTTCATGTTAAAGGTGAGCTAAATTAAAATCAAGAAATAACCTTTTTCGTTCTTATTCAAGTTCGTATTTTTTATTTTCATTAGTTAAATTCGTATTTATATTTTGTTCGTTTTAAGTGCTTTCATGCGAATTCTTAAAGTACTATTGTAATTATCTATCAGAAAAAAAAAAATTTATTTTTGATTCCATTTAAAATATATTTTTATGTTGAATTCGTTCTTTAAAAATTATTATTATTTTTATTCGTTTTAAATGAAGCTTACAGATATAAATTTGGTAAATTTTTACGATGAGTTTGCATCTTGGCATTTGAAATGTTTATAGCATAGCAGACTTTTTTGTGGTGCACTCTGGATAAGGCTGAACTTTCTATACATGAAGATATATAGAAGATACCTATATAAAGATCTGGTTAAATTGGATTGGATTAATAATACGATTGTGATAGAATATAGTACATCGACTTAGATTTCCTTGTGAGCGTTTACCAAGACTTAGTCCATGAGATACGTAAGTATGGGACAGTTACCTCTAAAAGTCCTTTAGAAGGCAATACTTGTTTCTCATCTTTAACAACAATCATGCAAAAAGCAATGTTGTTTTCTAAATTAAGTTGACATATGGATGTTTTCTAAATAAAATCAATTTCCATATGGTATATCAAGTGGGGGACAATTACCTTTAAAGGTTCTTCTAGAAGACAATACTTTCTCTTCACCGTTACCAGCAATAATGCAAAGCAATAGTGTTCTATAAATTAAGTTGTGAAGGTATTACCAGATCTGCAACTTGGCATTATTGTTAGATTAAGGAACTCTGTTTCGGCATGTTTTATTGTATTATTTTGTTGTTGTATGTTGTATGTTTTGTTTTTTTTTTTTTTTCATTTTCTTTTTTTTGCTGTAACTGTTCATATTCTGCCATTGGAAAAAAAAAAAAAAAAAAAAAAAGTATTACCAGATTTCATGTACCAAATGCTGAAAAAGCAAGTATTTTTCTTTCACCCATTAAAAGAAAGGTTAAAAAATTAAAAAAATATATATAAGGCTGTCTAAAGTTTTGCACAGAATGGTAAATAGTAACACCTAAATAGAATATTTAAAAAAATATTTGGTAAGATAAAATTCATAACGTAACATTATGCTAAAATTTGATTAATTCATTTCGATTAATTAATCGAAATCTGTTTATGTCATTATTTATCTCATTTATGATGCATTAAAATATAATAAAATGATAATGTGGATATTATGCTTCTCACCCAAAAATTCATAACTACTATAAAAATTCTAACCTACTAATTCATAACTATACTTATTTCCAAATTATTATAAATTCTTCCGAGAAAATGACACCATTTTCTAGTAATTACCCAAGAAATTTTCGTAGTAATTATGGAGGCTTTAAGTTATCATCTAACATAATACTTCGTTATTTTTTTTTTGTTCATGTGATCGATTTTCTGTAGTATATCTTTATTATTAAATCTGATTAATTTCTTTGTCTTCGTAGAATAGTTTAAGATATAATTACGTAATCCATCATGGCTGCACCTACATCTAACATCGAAATTATAGCTTAGAATTTGATGCTAGGAAGCAGTTTTGGTTTTTATTTCTCTTGAAGAGGAAAAGATGGCAAGTGCTAAACATTTTTAAAATTTTAAAAATATGAGAAGCATCATTTATCATTATATGAAATTTACATTAAAACTAACATTTTGAATATAAAACTCCATATAAAGTTGTGTAAAATTTTTCGATTTTTAAAATAAATAATATTATTAATTTTTAATTATAGTAAAATGATATTACATTTTTTTTAAATATAAAATTATTTTCTTTATCTAAATTTATTTATTATTTATAATATTCATAACTGGGCCTGAATGGCCGAGTGGCTAGCGCTCTGGCACTCGATACTACAGGTTTCAGGTTCTAGTGCCGGCGGTGCCATGGATGTTTGTAGAGGTTCGAAATCCACTTTAAACCGTAGGTCCCGGTCTCATAGGATCGTGTTACTTCGCATCCGTAGCTTATCTTCAAACTACACGCTCTTCCTGTTTAGTGCTTAGTGAGTAACGTCGGAGCAGCGCTTACCTTAAGGCATCCAAGACAATTCTCTAAGTGTTGGGCAGCTGCCTTAGAACAAAAAAATTATAAATTTAATAATAAGTATTAATTAATTAATTATAATTTAATTACAGGCAAATTTTATTTGATCATAAATGGGATAAATAAATCAACATTTAAAATTCTTAAAAATGTAATGTCATTTAATTTACACAAATTGTACAATTGAAGTTTTAAATAATTTGGCAATATTTTAAAATTTTATTCAAAATATTTTTTAAAATTTTTTTTCATATTTTGTATAAAATTTCGAACAATTTTATTTTTTTTTACATATTTTGTGTAAAAAAATTTTATAAAATTAGCTCATATTTTTATTTATTTTATGCAGAATTATTGTATGTATCCTGTAAGGAATTATTGTATATATCATATGTAAAGATAGTTAATGATTATATAACCAAAATGAAAAAAAGTGTGTACATTTATATTTTTATTTAGTTTCATTGCTCTTAGTATTATTATAATTCATCAACTGATAAAAATTTACAATTATGTATATACATTTAGACTTCATTGAATTTTGTTTGTTAAAAGAGATAATTTGTGATGCTATTTTACAGAAAACTTATAGCTAAAATAGCAGAATAGGGGCTGTTGAGATTTGGCGTCAAAAAATCCTTTCGCAAAAATGCGCCGAGTAACGGGTTGTGATTGTAAGTGAAATGAATTGCAAACAGTACAACAAACCCGGGTTACAACATTTGGCTCCACAAAAAAAAAATTGTCAAATCCCAACGATCCCTATTTTGCGATTTGGCCAATATATACAGTCCGAAAATATTTACAGCTTTTGGTTGGTATAATTTATACTTTTTATTTATTTTTTTATTTTCTTTCTATGCTCATACTATAAAAAAAAAAAAAAATTACAGTTATTAATTATTTTTTAATTTTCACTCGATTCTCAATATGTTTTTGTATGAAATGATCCCTAAAAACAATATTAGATGACATAATAACAGATGTTTATTTCAACTATGCGTATCAAAGTTGTATTCCGCGCACTCCATTACATCCAGATAGACCGCCAAACGATAGTAAGAACTTTTTTTTTTTTTAATTTTCTTAGCCAAGACCGCCAAAAATTGCTAAACGATAGTAAAGAGTTTTGTTATAATTTTCTCCGCCAAGATCGCCAAACGATAGTAAGGAGTTTTTGAGATAGTAAGGAGCTTGGTTAAAATTTTCTTTTAAAACTTCAAATGATTGGAATTCGTCGATTTAACGAAAAATAACAAAACAGATATGTGATAATTTATAAATTAACCATTTTAAGCTTGTTAAATTCATAAAACATTTAAAATTATTTTTTAAGTATCCCCAATGTAAAATTCTGCAGTTGTAAACTGAAATTTATTTCGTTTTATGACCTTGGAGTAGACAGAAGGATAGTACATTAGGTTTCCAAAATAGGGCAGCTGATTGGAAACTCTTCAGGAGCAACAGAATTGAAATTTCCATGTCTACGCCGGATAATAGGAGCGATAAATCCAGAAACTGGAAAGCTCTTCCGTTAATCTCGTGGAGAGGGGGAAGAATATAACAATGTCTTCAGGGAATATTGCTGGAGATGTTCATTTAAATACGACAGATTCCTGGGTAATACTGTATGTACTACATAAAGGTCATTCAAATTGTGAATGATTTCGATAAAATGATGATTTCGATAGGACATTTCGATTTTTATTGATTGGTCTCATAAATAGTAATACAAAATTTGGTTTCTTTGTTATAAAATTATTTTTATATTTATTTATTTATTTGATGAAATTTTGCTGATATTATTTAAATCAGATTGCCGAATATCAAATAAGTAAATTGACGTAAAAAAAACAACAACCTAATTCTCCTTAAAAATAAAGAATAATTTAAAATTCCTGAAAAATTCAAGTATTTAATTACGTAAAAAAACCAAGAAATGATTGTTTTGCTAAATATGAAAATTCATTATTTTATAAGCTAATATTCATTATTTTACATTTTCTATTCGAAGTCAATTTTCTGTATGGTACAAGAGTTGAACTATATTACTTATCTTAAATTTAAGAAAGGTTAAGGATTTTGAATGAGACAAGTTATAGTAAAATAAAAAAATATATATATATTAATATGTCCCAACTAGAAAAAAATTACCTGAAAATGTTTTTTTATAAAAATTCCAAAATTATGAAAGTTTAAAAAAATATATTATAAAAATAAAATTCATATCTTAGCAAACAGATCAATCCAAAAATATCTTGAAATGACTGCTTTAGTAAATGAATATTATGAAAATTCCCCAATTATAATTTTATATCAATAATTTCTATTCAAATTCAATTTATATAATCGCTAACATCTTTTGCTCGTTTTTAGAGTTCATTTTTTAATGTTCAATATAGAGATCAACTTATATTTTTCATTTTAAATTAAAAAAAAATTCATGATTTCATTTAAAAGAAGTAATAATAAAAGTTTTAGGTCTTAAAAATAAATTTTAATGTGCCTCGATGTTAAAAAAAAAAATTATTAAAATTTTTCTTGTAAAAAGTGCAACACATGAATGTTAAAAAAAAAAAAAATATCATAAACAAAAATTCATATTTTAACAAGCAAATAAAATAGAACTATTAATGCCAAAATTCATAAATTATCAAATTTGAATAATAAAAGGAAAAAAATATTTTTTTAATTGAAAGACAGTAAAGAAAAGAAACAGTTTCTTGTTTATTCGATGAGTGTTTTTATTAAATTACAAATAAAAAGAATTCGTACATACAACAATAAAACAATTTTATAAAGTCGAATAACGTATGATCAGCAGTTATCAAAGACGAGTTGTTTGTTTCCATTATTTAAAAGATTTTTCGATAATTGTTCTGAAACAGATTTCAATCTTTTCGGTTAAAATCAATCTTCCATCAATTTTTTTTAGTTAAAATCAATCTTCAGTCAATTTTATTTTTCTATTAAAATCAATCTTCAGTCAATTTTATTTTTCAATTAAAGTCATTCTTTAGTCAAATTTTTTTTTTTCAATTAAATTCAATCTTCAGTCAATTTTTTTTCCAGTTAAAATCAATCTTCAGTCAAAAAATTTTCCAGTTAAAATCAATCTTCAGTCAATTTTTTTTATTTTTCAATTAAAATCAATCTTTAATCAAATTATTTTTCTAGTTAAAATCAATCTTCAGTCAAATTTTTTATTGTTCAGTTAAAATCAATCTCAAAATTTTTTCAGTTAAAATAAATCTTTAGTGAATTATTTTTCAATTAAAAATAAACTCACATAGATAGATCACTAACATAGATTTCTGATGGAAGAATCCCTGAAAGGGATGGATCTAGAAAAGGAATGCATGACGACCGGAAGAGCCGGAGGGGTTTTCATCGCGTGTCAAACTAGATTTCCAGATCACCCCCTCCCCTTTCCACCAAAAAGAACTGAAAACAATAGGCAGCGTGTCTCGGATTGCGCCCTAATTACACACCAACTTCCCCACCCTTTTACTACGTCCGCACTCCATTACATCCAGACTGACCGCCAAACGACAGTTGTTTTTGCACACTTCAAGGTCACTATTGTATGCCCCTCCATACCTCCTCAAATCGTCTACTTGGGCCAAGATAAATTTTTCTCAAATTTTAAAAACAATATACAAGTATTACATTTTAAATATGGTAATGAGAGGAATGAAATTGCGATTTCATTTTTAAAAGTTCCTTATATTGAGGTTCGAAGTGAGAAGCATTGATTTTAAGGAACGAGGCTAAATGGTCATCTGTCTGTCTACTTCTGAAATAATTCTTTCTAAAGTTCATAGTTGAAAACATTTGCTTACATATATAAGGTGAAGCAAACATAGCACTGATTTTCTGGGCGTGAGATATTAAATTTGAGAAACTTACTTCCGATAATGATTTGTAAAACTCTAACTTTGGCATATTTAGAAGCAACTGCTTGAGAGATGATTGTTAGATTGCAACTCAATTAATTCAACCTGCAAATCTGACCTCACTACTTCACAAATTACGTTGAAATGCATGGTAAAAATATCCAATTCTATTTGAAATGGCACTGAAAGGAGATAGATATGCAATAAGGATATGGAAAGGAGATGAATATATAATATATAAATATACATTTCTTTTAACATATACATTTGCCTCATTTGGCAAATTAAAATTCTATCCCGGGCCGGATACAACCTTCCGGAGGGCCGGGGTTGGCCGCGGGCCATAGTTTGCCCATCCCTGCACTAATATATCATTCCCAATCAGTGAAGGATTTAGGTTCGATGGCGCCCTAGGCCTAAGTTAATTTGACACTTTATATATAATACTAATAATACGAATAGTAATAATGGATTCGAATTAAATTTAGGTACTGAATTTTAGGCGTGAATTAAATAAATATATATATATTTGGTATAAAAACTAAACATACAATTTAGAATAAATTGCTTTTAATTAAGAAATAAATCATATCTATCTAATTAATCATGTAATATATTTGTTTCTTTCTTCATATTACGTAAAACTATAAAAGTTTTACGCGAGATTAAAAAAAAAAAATAATAAAGTTTTTGAGTAACCGGACAAAAGTATAATCAAATATAGGGAATTAATATTTTACGTTATAATAATGATCAAAGAAAACCTACATTTAGATTTTTTAAGAAAAATTTATAAAATATCTATCGTCAATACACCCTTACTGAAAATTGTTTTAGTACGTATTTGTTAGATATTTTAAATTTTACTACTTACACGATTTATTTATTTTAAAAAATAATTCTACTCTTTAAATATTGACATCTTGAGGTTGTCAAAGCAAGAAAAGAAGCATTAAAATTCGATCTTACAGTTGATAAAAAACAAAATCTATTTCAAATTTTCCGCCTCGAGAAATTTGGGACCCCTAAAAAATTGCCGCCCTAGGCCCGGGCCACGCGGGCTAAGCCTAAATCCGTCACTGTTCCCAATGCTTTGTTTTATGAATGTATACCATTGCAAATTGTATTAATTATAGTGATAATTCATGTTGAATTTTATCAATAAATTTTGCTAATGGATGATGAAATTTAAATTTTAAAATTTTCAGATATTTAACTTAAAAAGGAGAAATTTTTTAAAAAAATTATTAAAAACAGCGAACAACGTAAAAAAATATATAATTTGAATATGTTTAATTTTACATGTAAACAAAAAAAAATGACAGGCAGTAAATAATAATCATGGAATGTTAAGCATGACAACTAATTATAATAAACAGCCATAACTTGACAGTAGAATCTGGGTTGAGGTGACATGCTTTATCATTGTTAGTTTAGTTGAATGTGCCTTTTTCTAATTTTTTTCATGGGTAATACAAATGTTGATCAATTCTTTTTAAAAAAATTTGAAAAGAATATTTTTTTTTATGGAAAGAATTGTTCTCATTTACGCCATTAAAAATTCCCAGATTTCATTACGTGAATGCTAAATATTGGGGGGAAAAAATTACACGTAAAATGATATGTTTAATATAATTAAATCAATTAATTAATTAATATACTTAAAGGATATGCTTAATTAATTAAACATATTTTGATATTAAAATTAAATGTTGACTTTATAAATGTTTACTTGATGTTAAATGCTAACTTCTGTTGTTACATTTCAAGAATTAGCAATTATCAATAAGAGTACGCAAAAATAGTACATATTATAAGTTAAAAATTTTCTTTGTGATGATAGTTTATGTAACTGTTATTTAATCTTTTTGTTTTTTTCATTTATTAGATTAATAAACATTTAAAAATAAAATAAAAGCGAAGCAATTAAAAAAAAAAAAAAAAAAAAAAACATAAATCGAAATAAATTATTATAATTAAAAATTAACAATATTATTATAATTGAATACATTATTATAATTAACAATAAATTAACTGTAATTTAAATACATTAATTATAATTGAAATAAATATATATGTATTTCTAATGATTTAACTTGAAAATATGCTTTATCTGAAAGAAATATTGACATTAATTAAAAAAATATATATATGTGAATAGAACTATGAATTTGTAGAAAAAAATAATTGAATAATTATAAAAAATAGATTATGAGTCATTCTCTAATAAAAGAGTTTTTGCCAAACTATAATTGGAGAAAATTCCTGCATTATTGATTTAAATTAATAAATAATATAAATAAATGACAATTGCGATAACAAGTTCTTATAAGAAAATTTTTACAATGCTGCCAATTTTGTTTATAAAATAATCTTTTGAGTAATACTTCTTCATAAATACCTTTTGTTCAACCTCAATAATATAAGAATAATTTTTTGTAGATAATTTAAAAAAATAGACAGATATCAATAAGTGGAATTTTCGCTACAAAGTCATCTTTTAAATATTTTTAATTAAATTTACAAATTGTAATCATATTCAAATCCAAGAATCTCGATTCAAGTATGAAGCGATTAATTGAACTTGTTCATGTTTCATTTGTTTAGATGTTTTTTTAGGGTTAATCAAATGCTCATATAATTTTTTTTTTTTGTTCTAAAATAAAAACATAAATGTATTACATAAAAAATACCATTTTCTTTTTAATTATCAATTGAGAATTTCTGCTACATTTTTATTCATAGAATAAAATTTATCAGATGTTGCCATTACATTTCTATTATCATTCATTAATATTCAAATAATGGCGATTGTTGTACATTAGTAAAATATTCTTCAAGTTGAATTTACCTCCATCTATCTTTAGTACTATTATGATGGAAAAACATTTTATTTTGAGCAAGTTTCAAGAATTCTTATAAGAATTTTTTTTAATAATGCTTTGTAAGAATTATATTTTTAATATTATTTTCTTTATTGTTCTTGTATATCTGGCATTTGTTCTTAGATATCCGAATATATCTTCCAAATGGCAACATGTCTATTTTTTTGTTTTTCAAAACAGAATCTCTTTTTTATAGTTCTAAAATTTCCTTATAATGATAATTAAGTTATTTAAACAATTTTTGGCTTTGAATAATAATTTTTAGATTAATTAATTTAATGTTTTTGAGTTTAAATGAATTTTAATACTTGTTTGGATATTCACGAAATTTAAGGAAGTTTTTAATCGTTTTGGTATAAATTCGAAAAATTATTTAGAAAATTCTTTCCTTATTTTGCTTAATTTTTCACGCATTGCAGATTTTAGCTGCTGCTTTGATGAAATGTTATTTTTCAGAATTTTATTTTCAATTTCCTGTTAAATATTGGCTATTTATCAAATCTGACAACTGAGGAAGTAAGTACATTGTAATTTGAAAAGTTTTATAAAAGTTTGTTCATTTAATGTAATCCTGGAGATATTTTAATTATATAAACAATACTAATTAAAAACAATTGAATAATTTAAGCAAACGATTTTTAAGGCAAGTTATGTCTGAAAATTTATTACGATAAAAATTAATGGGAATAAGACAATTTTATTGCCATTTTTAAACCTTATTCGAAAACTGATGTGATATTTATTTAAGCTTAAAAATTTTCGTTTATAATGTTTTGAAAATGTGAAAAATATCTTATACTTAAACTGTACTATAACATTTGGAATAAATTGTTATGGTACAATTATTTAAAATTTTTTATTATTTGTACTTTTTTTCTTTTTACTTCTTCCATAAGGAGAATCAATATGCAAAAATTTTTGTGAGGCTTTGAATATTAGCATGATAATAGCATGGCTCTTAATGGTAGTTAACAATATTCGAGACATACTGGAGGCATTTTTTTTATGTCATAAATGACAGTTTATTAATTTGAAAAGAACATTTTGGTTCTTATTTGATCATCAACTCTGTTATCAAGGGTAGTTTGATTCTTTTTTTTTTTCACATTTTATTTAAATAAAACTGAATTTGTAAGTTTTAAATGACCATATCAGAATGATTATTAATATCCTTTTTACGATATCTGAAACACTTAAAAGTTTTGCTGTCCGTTTTTGGTTAAAAATGAAAAAAAAAAAAAAAATAGATTAAGTGTTAAATATTAACAGGGGCAGTGGCTGCGCTCTGGTGATCGGTATTACGGGTTCGACTCCGGAGGTGCCATAGATGTTTGTAGTGGTTCGGAATCCACTTTAAATCGTAGATCTCGGCCTAATCTGATCGTAGAGCTTTGTGGGAATAGTGGTACTTACGTCCCTAGCATATTTTCAAGCTACGCACCCCCTGTGCCGAGTGCTAAATGAGTAACAGCGGTGCAGCCCTTGCTTATGGCATAAAAATTAATTATCACTGTATTGCTAGCTGCATTAGAACAACATATTAGCAATTTACAATTTTGAATTCACATTTATGTTTTTCCTGCAGTTAATGCAATTGTTTTTTTAATGAATTTTAAATTTTAATTAAATTAAATTGAATTAATTTAATCTTATTAAATTTTTCTAAGATTAATAAGCCGATATATAAATATTATGGAGTAATGACGATATAGCAATGTAATTAACGTAAATAATCCAAAACCTGAAATTTAAGCAGAAACAGTTTTAAAATTAAAGTCCTAAAAATGTTGTGTGCTATTAGTAGATGTCAGATTCAATAAAATAGTAATAACAATAATAATAATAATCAATAAAATAAATTTTTAAAATACGTAAAAATAAAATAATTTTCATTACATGATATTTTTGAGTTTAAGACACTATTTTCTGTTAAAGATATTAAATATATTAAAATTTAAAAAAACAACAACTTGAATAAAAATAATTAATGGAATAAATTTTCTTTTTTAAATAACTGTTACATGGATAATCCATTGAATAATTTTGTTGTTTTTTTTTTGAACTTATAGTGGAATACTATAAAAAGCGGTTTAATAACGTTTGAAAATAAAGATTGACTGTCTCTAGGTAATAGAAGGAATTGAATTAGAACAACATATTAACAGTTTACAATTTTGAATTCACATTTAAGTTTTCATTCATGCCGTGAATACAATTTTTTAATTAAAAAAAAATTAATTGAAATAAAATTTTAATGGAATAAATTAATTTAATTTAATCTTATTAAATTTTTCTAAGATTAATAAGCCATATATAATTATACGATGGAGTAATTACAATATTTTAATGTAATTAACGTAAATAATCTAAAACATGAAATTTAAGCAGTAACATTTCTAAAGATTAAAATGATAAAAAACGTTTTGTGCTATTAGTAGATGAAAGATACAATAAAAAACAAGTAATATAAAAAAAACCTGCTTTAAGTCAATTCAAACTTTTTTTTCACTCTATTGCAGAAAGTTTTTATAAATAATTTTCATTAATTTTTAAATAGTTTATCTGGCGCCATCTGTTGGTAGATATATACAACTTAAATCTAAAAAAGCGTGAAATTGATTAATGAAATTTAATTACTTAATTAATATTTGAAAAATGTATTAACAACCAGTGTCATCCATTACAAGCTTAAAAAAAAGTGTATTTGAACTCGAGTGGATGAATAAAAAGTATTTTTAATAACGATTGAAAATTTGAACAAGATATGTATAGGAGAGTGTAAGGTAATAGAAGTGTGAATTGAATAATAATAAATAAAACGATTTTATTTTTAAGAAGCTATTTCTAATAAGGAGGTTAAATACATTGAAATTAAAAAAAAATGAAACTTGAAATAAAATAATTAATGGAATAAATGTTCTTTTTTATTTAAAAACTTTTTCATGGATAATCCATTTGATTATTTTGTTGCATTTTTTTTTTGTTCTATTTGCAACAATACTCACGCATCAGTTCGACCTTTAGTGTTTGTTCATTTTCCCGATTAATACCAGTGACTACAAAAAATCACTAAACATAGAAAAATGCCACCTTTTTTCGCATGGCAGAGGATAAATCCCTTAAACAAGAGCAGATGTCGAGTGCAGTGAATCATCCATACTTCTAAATAGAGTCATCAGGCAGACTCATCAGTTCACTAGTATGGCTTACTACGCTAATAATAGCCTGACATATTGATTACAAATGAATAATTCTGGTTGGCTAGTTGCTTGATCGGGAGAGAAATATCTCTACGAACGTTGAAAATGTAATAAATTGCCAGTAAACCTTTTTTCGTTATACATACATACATAGGGCCTGAAAGGCCGAGTGGCTAGCGCTCGGTGCCACAGGTTTCGGGTTCGAGCCCGGCGGCGCCATAGATGTTTGTAGTGGTTCGGAATCCACTTTAAACCGTAGGTCCCGGTCCTAACAGCATCGTAGAGCGTTGCGGGGGCATTGTTACAGGCCGTGGCTTATCTTTTTAAGTTACACGCGCCCCCTGTGTAAAACAAAGTGAGTAACGTCTGTTCAGCGCTTGCCTTATTTGGCATTCAAGACCAAGCTGTCTAAGTGTTTGTCAGCTGCATTAGAACAATATATAAATATATATGAATTATAACATAACATACGTAATTTATAATATGTTTAGAACGTTAACGAACTTTATATGTGTGCATTATTTAACGACATTAAATTACAAGCTTTCAAATTTTTAGCCTCTGAAGTGATAAGAAAATTTTGTTGTGACCCTGTTTATTTCGTAAATTTTTTTAATGCATCTTCTTTTATCTAGTTCAAATTTTGAAATTTTAATCAACTTTTTGTTTTAATTAGGTAACATACAGATTTTTTTTTTTTTTTTTTTTTTTTTATTACTTAAAATCATTTGATTTTTTTTTTTTTTTTTTTACTTTTTTTTTTTTTTTTTGCAGTGGCCTTGATTATATAATTCGCCATTGGCGTAATTTTTAGTGAGCGATGTATAGCCAAATGTTATTAAAAAATCCTGGAAAAAATATTGTGAAAATGTTTACCATTTTTTAGGCAGTTTTAATTCAACACTGCTAATATCCTTTTTAAGATCTCAGAAATTGCTCACTGTGTTAACAAGCATTAGTTATAACTTTTTAAGGATATTTTTTTAAAAAGGAAGAGGGAATTTCTAAATTATTGAATGCACAAAACCTGTGATACAAAGTGGTATACGGAAAAAAAAAAAAAAAAAAAAAAATTGTGTTAAAGATTGTGTTCTTTGGGAGCTGAAAGCAGGGAGGTAGGGATTCGTAAAATTTTTCCACCTTCTTGACTCTAAAGAATAGATTTTTTTATCCCATGGATGTATTACACTCATTCCAAGCATAGAAATGAAATTTTTCCGGTTTGCTTAACTATGGTATGTGAGCTGCTCGTCAGGCAGCTCTGTTTCTTGAAGAATATAAAAAAGGTTTTCTTATTTAATAAAGCATTACTTTTTGATGAAAGAAAAACAAAATTGAAAATGAATAGCACATTTATTTGTACAAATAATTAGGCTTTGCAATCAACAGATACATTTAAATTGAATTTACGATTGTGTTTGCATTTATTAAATATTTAAGTTGTTATTTAATTTGCATATTTTATACTTGTAAACATTATAACAATAATTTTATTATAATTTTATAACTAATAATTGTGTAATTGATATAATTTGATATTTAATTTGTTAATGAGTTAAATAGTTTGTTTTGTCGTTCTACTGTCATTTCGCGCAATGACTTTAGGTTAATTATACGAAAGCGATCTACAGTTTAACGTGGATTCCGAACCACTCACAAACATCCCTGACCAAGGATTCGAACCTGAAGCACTAAAGGCCACAGCACTACCCAAATGGCCATCAGGCCCCCATTTTTTTGTAACCACATGTGACAATTGGTGAAATATGTGTTTTTAAAGAAAAAAAATTATATCAATTGATTATTACTGAAAATTATAACTTAATATTATTACTATTGCTTATTCATCAACAAAGTTATTATTATTACTTATTTACTTCTGAGGCATTTCTTTTCGGCTAGCCAACTAAAAGTCATATGGAAGTCGTAAGCCATTTTTATTATAGATTGTGACATTTGCATAAAAACACATTTGAACAAAAATAACTTCCCAGCTTTAAAATTTTAGCCTTAATTTAGTCTTGTAATTCAACCTAATTTATGATAAGAATATTAAAGGGCTGTCATCTGTTATACATTAAAAAAAAAAAAAAAAAAAAAAAATAAAAGCCTTTAAAATTGTTTTGAGAGACCTGGCTTTTTTCGAATTGAGGCGGGGAGGGGAGAGTTACAAATTATTATTTCTTTGCCTGTGGCTTATGACTGGAGTGTCATAAAGTTACAAACTTTTCCATAAGGTTAAAAAATGTCAACTCCCAGGCTGAAAATTCAAGGTCGACAGTCTTGGTTCTAAATTGTAGTAGAAGAAATCAGGGTCTGATGACCGAGTGGCTAACGCTCTAGCTTCCGATCTCGGTTCCACAGGTTTAGCTCAATGACCTTCATTAAAAAAAATAACAATAAAAAGACTTAAATGGAGATTTAATCTTATTAAATTCATTAATAATTGCAAAATTAAATAAGAAAAAATGCTTGTTGCATTTTTTAATGTCAAGCGATTGCATACATCTCCTTTTTAAGATTCTATGGAATATCTACTTGCACCACGAAATCAAGTAGCTATTGATCTCATCATTGCATAATCTCATCATGCCAGCAACTTAAACAACGTTTATCTTCTGATACGAATCACATTACGATTCGTTTTGTATCGAGAACTGGATCTGATGCAATCTCTAGCCCGTTTCCTGTCACGTGACGAACTTTTGCGACGACTGTTGCCACATATCAGTACGGAAACGAGAAAAGACAAAAAAAAAAAGAACATATATAAATGTTCCAAAACGGTAATGAAGGTGATGTGGTCGTGCGATAGCTTAAACGTTAGCGATGCGAATCGAAGAAAGAAAACGTATTCTCGACTGCAGAGAAGAATCCGCGATTATTAATCTGGTCTCTCTGACTTGTCGCGTGCCTGCCTTCTAAAAAGGCGTCCCCCCCCTGCCGTCACGCAAACGATAAAGGAGGCAGGGGGAGGGCGGCGCGGAGAGGGGTGACGCACGTGCATAACCGCTGCCCACACTTCTGATCGTTCTCGATAAAAAGGCGAGGATTTATTCTTTCTTTTTTGTTATTATTAACCAGACAGACAATAAGATACTTATTTGTCTATTCTCTATTATTACCCAGTATAGTAGCGGATGACAGTGACTAGATAGAACAGGTGATAAATTTGGTCACACAGTAGTGGTTAACATTGACTTGTCTATTAATGCTCTAGATTTTAAGAAATAAGTTCTCTGTTTAAAGTTTTTGTTTCTGATATAAAGAACTCCTGTATAACTAACATATTACATCCACTTTTATGGTTTTTTTTTGGTTTTGTTTGTCGGTTTTGGTTTGTCGCTCAACCGGTCCTTGTTCGTGGATTCCAAACCACTACTACTGCACCATATCACTGTTCTGGTTGCCTCTAACAGTTTGGGAATGATGTGGTTGTACCGGGACCTTACGAGACTCTAAAACTGGATTTCGAACCACTACAAACATCCATGGCATTGCTGGGATTTGAACCCGATACCAGTGGTACCGAGCGCCAGAGCGCTAGCCACTCGGCCATCAGGCCTCCATTTCCGAACCACTGACAAATATCCATGCCTCCGCCGGGATTCGAACCTGAAGCCTGTTTTACTACTACTACTACTACTACACCCCATCTCACCACCACACCACTTGACTGTGCCTAGATCTGACTTGTCCCTTTACAGTTTGGGGATTATGTGAGGGTGAAGTCTGATTGGGCTCGTGTGACACTCTATAGTCGTAGGAGACCGAGATCTACAGATTAAAGTGGATTTCGAACCACTGCAAACATTAATGGTACCGCCAGGATTTGAACCTGAAGCCTGTGCTACCAAAAAGAAGAGCGCTAGTCAATTGGCCATCAGACCGTTCACTTTTATGGAGATGGTACCGTTGCTACAAAGCATAGTTTCGGGACGCCAAAATGTCCCCTTTTGATAAGTTAAGCAACACGTGGTAACATATTTTATTGGAAGTAAAAGGGGATAAAAAAATCTAATGACGTGATGATGACGTCATGCGAGCATGCGTAATACGTCTTATACATATGGAAGTCGATCATAAGTCTAAAAATTCCCTCAAAATTGCTGGATGCTGATGTGATGTCAACAAAGAATGTTTGGAGCAGTTGAATAATTAATAACTGCTGAATTTTTATAAAAAAATACCTACGCAGAGAATGTTTGGAGCAGTTGAATAATTAACATAACGAAACATTTCAATGAGTAAATTAAAAAAAAAAAGGGACTATATGGAAATCTAGAACCTGCTGAATCTAATCACAGCTGAAGATTACAGTTTCTAAAACATTATTAATTATCAAAGTAAATTTAAAAGAAATTTTTGCCAATATTTTTATTCTTATTCAAAATCAACGCTAAAAGTATTTAATTAAATGAGTTCTTCAGAAACATATAAGACATTATACTTTATATTTCCTGAACATACCTTTCTGTAGACATTATACTGCTATATTTCCATTGATAAATGTGAACAAATTCCATGAAGAAATATGCATTTTACGTTATACTCTTACTAACCTAAAATTAGTAGATGCTCCAAATTTGAGAAGAAGAAAAAATAAATTGTCTCGTTATGTATAAAACGAATTCATACAACATTGTTACAGAATTGAAGAAAATTTATTTATAGCAGGATGTTCGAAATGTGCTGTTCTGTTCTAGCGCAGTTCGAGAATTGGCGACAGATTTCCTATTGCATAGCGCATATATTAACATGGAAATAAACTAAGTAAGACAGTAATGCACAAACTTGGGAATGCTTTGACCACATATAATCATTATAATTAGACGACAAAATAAATAATAATGAACAAATATATAAAAAAAGAATTTAATATAAGAACAAAACTTATAACAATAATTTAAAAAAAAAAAAAACTATAGAATACCAAACGATTATTTTTCTTGAAAAATCTTATTTTCCCTTTGAAATAACAATGTTTTTTAAAAACAAATTTGTATTATTTAATTATATAATTTTATGATTATTAGCTTGTGAAAAAAATTTAAATAAATATTATGTTTTAAAAAACCTCGAGAAAAAAATTTAAATAAGCCAATAGGAATAGCTCACGTAAAAATTTTTAAAAAAATTAACCGGTAAGAAATGTTGAAAGTGGTCAAGGACACAAAAATTCATCAAAGAAATGAAAAACTCTAAAACAATACCCATAACTCTATGGCTAAAAAATAAAAAATTATGTAACGTATATATATATATATATTCTTAATATTAAAAAACTGTATACGTAATCATAAATTTCGAATGAAACATGTTTTCACAGTAAATATCGTAAAAATTTAGTAGACAGGGTAACTGTACCTTGAGTAGCACATTATTGGCAAAGGCTCTGATCTTAAAAATCCATGCTTTAAATAAAATAGCAATAAAATAATTTTAAAAAAAAATTGAAAATATGTTTCTAATATTTAAATATTTACTTTTTTATTAAATTAAAGAGCTATATCATATTGTAACATTTTTTAATTTATTGAAGTAAAATGGCTTTGGAAAAGCAATGGCAATCCCTGTCTGTCCATCTCTGAATTAAAAGATTGTCCTAAATAACTATATTTCTTAAAATTCTGAAAGTCTTTATACAGAATGTTAAACAATTAAGACTCCATTAATTAAAACATATTCTAACAAAATTTCTCCGTTTTATTTATTAAATTTTTTTTTTAACTTTTTTTCCATGTTTGTCTGACTCGTAGCAACTTGCATAGCTAGCGTTCAGAAGGAATATGGTTCGAATCCGCTGGTGACATTGTTGTAGTAACTGTTGTCAGAAACGAGGAGACTTGATAGCGGTGACAATGTGTGTAAAGCATCTCGCATCAATAGTCAGACTGCCTAGTGGAAATTTTCCGAGTTTTCTGCCATTCCATGCGCAAACGAGGGACAACAATAACATGACATTGCAGAAAAATTTTATAACCCCACAAACAAAAACCTATCAAGGACTTTTTCAGATATACAACTTCCATTTTCGTTTTTATAAAAGTACTTGAAGAGGGCATCATAAAAACTTTGGGTTCCATACAAAATTAATAAATTGTGTTTAAATTTGTATTTTTATCTCTTTATGGAGTGACGATTAATTAGATTTATATATTTTATATATACTCGATATTTTTTGCTTATCTAGTCGATATTGTTTGCTTATCCAAAGTGGTTTGGTTTGTCGCTCTACGGTCATCTTGTGCACACTTTAGGCTAATTACACTGGGACCTACAGTTTAGCGTGGATTCCGAACCACTCACGACCATCCATGCCACCACCAGGATACGAACTTGAAGTCTGTGGGACCAAAGGTTAGATCGCTAGCCAATTGACCATCGGGCCGCACCTATCCAAAGTGAAATTGGGCCATATTAAGTTTGGTTATCGGAAAGCTTTTGTACTGATTATTAAAAATTGTTTTACATTAGAACGGGCCCTGATTGCCGAGTGGCTAGAGCTCCGGCGCTCGGTATCAGACGTTTCGGGTCCGAGTCCCGGCGGTTCCAGTTTGTATGGTTCGGAATCCGCTTAAACCGTAAGTCCCAGTCCAATATGAGTGTTGAGTATAGGGCGGACAACCCCTAAAAAAATCTGATATCTCGAAATCTTCTAGTAGGCAGACGGCTTTGACCCATCGTGGGGCCATTGAGCCGATGATGATGAGGATTTACATTAGAACCTAGATATAATCTGCTTTGTCTTCAGGTAGGAGGTGATGTAACAAAGAGTTCCTGTGCAACAATCCTTTGCTAGGATTAGACTCATCGTGCCACAAGGATGATTGATCATTGCATCTATCATTGATTTGCAGATACTGCGGTTAATTTAGGACAGCATTCTCAAGGGTGACATTTTAAGGATTCATCATAGAAATTCCTAATTCGATAAATAGAAGATTCATCGTTGCACATGGTAATTACTACACTATACCCATATCGTCCTCCAGCAGTTTGAAATGAACAATCTTAAAAATGACACATGGAAGGATTCGCTCTACGGAAAACAAAACAAAAGGATTGTCCAGCCGACGGATATTTCATACCATTCTTGGTTAGACAAGAGAGCCTTTCGTTTCGAGGATGGACTACCTTTACTATGGAGTTTGAGAGCGGGACATTCTCTTGTTTCGAAATCCAATGTACTATCCGCCAGGCCACTCATTTTTTTTAATACTCAAAAAAATTTAGCTGGGATGTATATACAACAAAGAAATTGTTTTTTTATTCATTAAATAAATTAATTATTAAATAATAAATTATTTCTTTCATTAGATAATTCCTTTGAAATACTTCCGTAATAGGTACAAAATCCCTCACACACTTTGCTTTAACCTTTTCCATTAGATAATTCTGTTTTATATCGATAGTGATTAAGCGAGCCAGAAAAAGCTTTAAGACGAATGTTATACTGATAATTAATATAATATCATTAATAATTAATATTACTCACAAATGAAACAATATCAGCTGAGTTCGTGCATTACGAATAAAAAGATTTCGTGCACCGGTGTATAAAGGAAAGCACGGGTGAGAGCAGGGCATAAAATTAAATAGTGAATCTGTTACAAATATAACGGATTTGTCAAAATATAAATAAATTAATTAAATAATTAAATTAAATTCATAATTAAATTTTTAATTAAATAATAAAATAATTTAATAATAATTTAATTATTTAATTGAATTAATTTTTTTAATAAATTAATTTATTAAATTTTTACCTATATCCTTTTTTTTGAGAAATTTTAAGATTCGTTTTAAAATTTAGAAATTTGGTAAAAGAAGGAAAATATTGAAATAAGGGAAACGAGAATAAAAAAAATTGTTTTATTTATTACACATTTCATTTCATTATCCGATTTATTTTTATATCTTATTTTCCGAATTTTTTTTTAAGAATTCTTTTGAAAATATTTTATACAATACTCTACATAAGAATATTTTTTTTTCTTTTAGAACAATTATAAAAATTTTGTCAAAATCTTATAAAAATGGATCTTTAAGATTCTTATATCTTTCTTTATCATTTCGTGTATCTGTCATTCTTCTGTTGTCAGCAAAAGATATTTTTTAAATAAAAACGTTTTTAGTTATTTGAAACAAAATCGTTTGCACTTCATTTTTTTCCTCTAGTACCAGTAAAAGGAATCCTCTTCTTTATTTTTCATTTTCTTTCAGGTAAATAATTCAATGCCTATTTTTTTAAATTTATTTTTAATGTTGAAAATAATAGTCAAAAAATTTTTCTATTTCTTAGAGGTTAAAATGGTTAAAAAGTTCTTCTATTTCCAAGTCTCTATATTTCCTTAAAGCATCTGAAGTATATTTTATGAGCCTGAGCTAATGTTAACGTTAATGCATGATAACAATCAAGTTCTTTGTTATGATGAACATTTTGCACTGTTTAAACTTTTTCTATTATGCCTAATAAAGATTATATTAATGATAAAATTAAAGGGGAATTGGTTTTACTTTGTTTTCACTCCAAATTGGTGTGAGACACTAAAGATCTTTTTGTAATAAAAATATAAAAATAAAATATTTTAAAATAAAGAAAATATAAAATAAATTATTTTAAAACAAAAAAAATTAAAATTAAATATTTTAAAATAAAAATAAAATAAAATATTTTAAAATAAAGAAAATATAAAATAAATTATTTTAAAATAAAAAAAAAAAATACAAAATAAAATATTTTTAAATAAAAAAATGCAAATTTAAATATTTTAAAATAAATAATAAATAATATAAAATAATAATTTGATATTAAAATAATACGTATCGAATTATTGGTATGACTAAAATGATGTGATATTTGTTTGGTAAATATGGTGTAATAAGATGTGCTTAAATTTTTGATCTTTATCTTTACCAAAATTTCTAACTAATTACTTTAAATAAAAGTTCAAAAACACAATTAGCAACAACCCTCATCCTTAATAAAAATAATTAACAATAATAATTAGATATTATTTAATAATATAAAAATAAAAAAAAAAAAACTTTCATAGTGCTTCGCAAATGTTTTTCGTACTTGTGTAATTATCAATAATTACAAGAATAAAAGAGTAATAATTAGAAATTTTAAAAATTCTAACATAAAAGGAATCAATTTAATACAATATGGTTGATTTTGTAAAATAAGATAAAATGCTGTATTTATATTAAAATATTGCTTTGATCTTAATTTTGTCAGATATATTCTTTATGATTTTCAGGGGTAACGTTTTCATGTACTATGTGGAAAGACTAAAAACTTTCTCACGTTCCCATACGAGACGCTCACACATTAACACAACATCTACTTGTTTTTCCAAGTAAGTGAATCGTCATCAACGAAATCGAACTGTAATGGAGTTGTCATATTTGCACATTATAAGTGATCCAATAGTGATCTCTCACCATGCTGAATATACCGGTTCTCGTTAGATCACCGAAGTCAAGCATCATTGGGCGCGGTCAGTACTTGGGTAGGTGACCACCTGGGAACACCGTGTGCCGTTGGCATTCACAAATTTGGGACCTGAATGACCGAGTGTCTGGCGCTCGGTGCCCCAGGTTTCGGGTTCGAATCCCGGCGGTGCCATGGATGTTTATAGTGGTTCGGAATCCACTTTTAAGCCGTAGGTCCCGGTCTCCTATGACTGTAAGAGCGTCACGGAGCCAAAGTCAAACTTCTACCTACGGGTGCTCCATCACAACAGAAGCTGCTTCCTTCCCTTCAGTCATGAGTACATATGGGCTCGTGGGCGTGAACAGCCAAGTGGGGATAAGGAACAACAAACACAATATATCTTTATATATATAATTCTTCTGTACATGTGTTTGTCACTGAATTCGTCCTAAACGCCTCGACCGATTTTGATGTCATTTTTTGTGTGTGTTTGACAAAATATGGAGAATGTTATTATGCTATCCCCTTCGTTGTAAGTCGCCACCAGAGGGTCCTGCATTATATCAACTTCTATACCGTTCAACCAATCGCTATGAAAATTGGTAATAATATGTATTCGAGTATGGAAAATAGGTTCGCGCTATCCACTTTATTATTTTCCACCAGAGGGTACCGAAGCATTTCATCTTATATACCGTTCAAACGATATCTATGAAAACGAGTATGCAGATATATTGGAAAATGGAGAATATATTCCAGATATGTAATTTTCTGCAGCGCATTTTTTTTTTTGGCAGGACAACGTATGCCGGGTACTGCTAGTATATAATAAAACTCAGATGCTTTAAATTATCCATCTACGCTTTTAAAAAATTTTAAGAATAAATTAATATTCCATTTAATATGAGATATTAAAAACATTCATTCTGTTATTCTGTAGTATTTTTCGAATACTTTAATTTAAACTACAAGATTATGTATTATTTTAACCTATAGAATATTACATTTCGATTGATTCCCCAGAACCTCATTTAGAGTTAAAAATAAATAAAAGAAAAGAAAAGAAACCTGAATGTATTTTTACATGAAACTCATTACATTAGAAAAAAAAAAACACTTCCAAGTACCGTGTTTTCCTTAGTAACGGAGAAAATAGATATAAGGTAGATGACCGTTTCTAAAGTGAAAAATTGAAAATATTTTTCGTTTTATTTTTATCTTCTGAGCAAGCTAACCAAATGTCCTTTCTGATTATTTAAGGAATATACATTCACTAAAAATTATTTTTCCTCGATTTTTCATTCATCAATTTGGCCTCAAGGAATTTATTAATTCATTAATATCTGCATTAAGAGAACTATATTATTATATAGTGTTTTTTGAACCATATACTCAACTAGCTCATACAAAAAGTGTGAGGATTTAGGTTAAAAGTCTTACAGATAACTATTCACTAATTAAAACATACGAAATTTCTAATAAATTTTACTATAAAAATTAAAAAGTGACCTTGAACTTCAGACTAACGTTTCTTAAATTAAATAGACAGATTTAAATAGTAGATGCCATTGATTTTATGGAATTAAATACAGATCATAGTACAATAATGGTACAACGAAAAAATTTGTGAAAGTAATTGTATTTGAGGGAAATTTTATTATTTAAATTTATTTAACGATTCAAAAACTATTAAATGCAAGCTACTCTAGTCAAACTCCAGTTTCAAATTTATATCAACACAAAAAATACTTTTATTTACCATTTATTATTTAAAATCGTGTTCTCTATTAAGCTATGTTATGCAGTTTTAAGACCAACTATAGAACGGCTGTTGCCCAGCTTCCCCAAAACTCAAATCATCATTAAGACCAACTCATGGATCAGTGGCAACTTGCGCCGGTGATGAACATTAGGGCGAAATTTTCATCTGCTTGCGATTTTTTTGCAGACACTGTTTTAAAAAACGAGGAGACTCCATGGCGTCTGTGATATTCAGCATCTTGCTTCGTGAGTCGGACTATCTGGTGGGAGTTTTCTGTGTTTTCTCCCATACCATACGCAAATGCGGGGTTGTCCTCCCGGTAGGCATTGTCTCCAGTGCACGGAGTCAAATCAGATTTCTACCTATGGGTGCTCTATTGCAACAGGAGCTGCCCCCACCCCTCTTTTCCTTCTATGAGACCACACGGGTTCATGGACTTGGTCTAGACCAGGTATGGGCAAACTCTTTTTAAACGGTCGATCGAAAAAAAAAAAAAGTTTGGCGGGCCAAGATAAATTTTTTAAAATTTTAAAAAACAATATACAAATATTACAATTTAAATAGGTTAAGGAGATGAATGAAATTGCGATTTCATTTTTAAAAGTTCCGAGGTTCGAAGTGAGATGTACTGGTTCTAAGGAACGAGGCTAAATGCTCAACCTACTTCCGAAATAATTCTTTCTAAGGTTCATAGATGAAAACACTCGTTCACATATATAAGATGAAGCAAACATAGCACTGATTTTCTGGGCGTGAGATATTCAATTTAGAAACTTACTTTCGATAATGATTTGTAAAACTCTAACTTTGGCATATTTAGAAACAACTGCTTGAGATGATTGCTAGATTGAAACTTCCTTTGAAAAAAGGAAGAAAAAAAAAAACCATTTAGTCAAAGTAGAAATTATTATTATTATTTTTCTTCTAATGCAGCTGGTAAATAGACCTGGATCTTTTTTATATGCCAAAGGGTTGCACCGACGTAACTCATTTAGCACTACCCATGAGGTGCGTGTAACTTGAAGATAGACCTCGGACGCGGAGTAACACTACCCCGCAGCGCTCTACGATCCTAATTTGTAGGACCGGGACCTACGGTTTAAAGTGGATTCGAACCACTACAAACATCCATGGCACCGCCGGGAGTTTGAACCCGATACCTGTGGTACCGAGCGCCAGAGTCAAAGTAAAAAATCAGATGGATATATAATATGTATATTTCTTTTAATTTGCCTCCGGGCCGGAAAATTAAAATTCTATCCGCGGGCCGGATAGAACCTTCCGGTGGGCCGGAGTTGTCCCGCAGGCCGTAGTTTGCCCATCCCTGGTCTAGATGTTGCTGTCTAAAGTGGGATAAGAACGAACACGCATTTTTAAAACGTGTGGATGATAAATTAAAAATCAGATATTTTTCTGTGGATCTTGTGGAGTTTTTTTATTGGGCGAGTAACAAAAATTATTATAAAATGTTTATCAGCTTCATATTTGATATTCAATTATTGATGAAATAAAAAAATAGAAGTTTCGAAATCTTTAAAAAATACAAAAATTTTTTTTGTTATCAAAAAAAAACAAAAACAATAATAATAACGCAGTTTAATACATAATTTTTAAATAATTAAACAAAGCATGCGTCGTTTATCAAGATATTTTCACTTAACATATTACTCTTCGTTAACTAAGGTAGTAGAACTATATTATCAACTTTTTAAACTCCTACTTTGTATGGAATTTTTTTGAATATTTAAATTTCGTTAATTAATCATGGACGCAAAATGCAATTTATTAAAAACAAATGTATAAAATGTCACAAAGATATTTTTTTAAGGTAACCTTTAAGAATATAATGAAACAAAAAATTTAATTTGCTAGTTACATTGTATTTTTATAGAAAGTATAGTGAAAGGGTATTTATAGTGAAGTATTTTATAGTGAAAGAGGCCTGATGGCCGAGTGATTAACGCTCTGGTACTCGGTGCTATAGGTTTCGGGTTCGAGTCCCCGCGGTGCCATGCATGTTTGTAGGGTTTTCGGAATCCATTTTAAATCGTGGTTTCCGGTCTAATGTCACTGTAGAGCTTTGTGCGCAGTGTTGACAACCCTATGCAGTAAAAAGAAAAACAACTCTTGTATAGAAACCTGCCAGTAGACAGACAGCTTTAGCGCACCATGGGGTTTTTTGCCATTAATGATGATGATGCCGCAGTTAAAGAATTTTGAAATATTAACTTGATTTCTTGTTTAAAAATGAAACTTTTTTTTTTTTAACAAAGAATATATACATACTTATAAAAACTAATTTGGACTGAAAAAATAGTATGCATTTCATTTTTACTTTTAAGTCATTTTGTCCAGAAATATATTGTACATTAACTTTTTAAAAAATTTTCTTTAGATTAATTTTAGACCGTAGATATGTTTTTATTTTGTTACAAATTAGGTTTTTATTTTGTTACAATAGCTGCATTCCCTAAGTCAGAGATGGGCAAACAGCGGCCCGCGGACCAAATCAGGCCCGCCGGAAGATTCTATCCGGAACGCGGAGAGAATTTTAATTTGGCGTTCGAGGCGAATTAAAAAGAAATATATATTTATATATTATATATCCATCTCCTTTTCTACTTTGATTAAATATTTTTTCTATTAAAAAATTATTATTTTTAATATTACTATTTTCCCGAGGTTAAATTCAATACCCTCAGTAAATGAAGAGAAGCTTAAGAATTATGAAGATTGCTTTAAAAAACTGCATTTTGAGTTCGAACGCAGATTTCAAGATTTCAGTGCCATTCAAACAGAATTGGATATTTTTACCATGCCTTTCAACGTACATTGTGAAGTAGTGACTTCAGATTTGCAGGTTGAATTAATTTGGTTTGCATTCTAACAATCATCTCAAGCAGTTGCGTCTAAATATGCTAAAGTTAGAGTTTTACAAATCATTATCGAAAGTAAGTTTCCCAAATTTAATATCTCACGCCCACAAAATCAGTGCTGTGTTTGCTTCATCTTATATATGTGAACACGTGTTTTCAACTATGAACCTTACAAAGAATTATTTCAGAAGTAGACAGACATATGAGCATTTAGCGTCGTTCCTTAGAATCAGTACATCTCACTTCTAACCTCACTATAAGGAACTTATAAAATGAAATCGCAATTTCATTCATGTCATTAACACATTTAAATTGTAATACTTGTATATTGTTTTTAAAATTTTAGAAAAATTTATCTTGGCCCTCCAAACTTTTTTTTTCAAATTTTTGGCCCGCGATCGAAAAAGTTTGCTCATCCCTGCCCCTAAGTCATTTCAAATGAAATTGGGTATTTAAAACTTACAACCACGTATTTTAAGCCCTGACTATCAGGCCCGATTATTTTGGGAAAAAAAAAGATCTCACTCAAACATTGCTCACCGGGTGGAAAGTCGCGTTGCGTTTTATGGATGTTTGACGCCCCTGAAATTTACAGCCCCGTGGGGGGACCAACGGTGCAAAGGTGAAACATTTCACCCCCTTCATCTCTCTGTGGGTGAATGTGTCATTTTCTCAGAAGAACGGAAATGTGTTTGACATGGATGATGCTCGGAGGGGATAGGATATTGGGTGGGTAGTCCGATATTGCAGATCCCTAATTCATTACTGGTGCCTAGACACGAGAGGTGCTTTTGTAAGTTTGAATGAGGATTTTTTTGCAGTGTCAAACACTTAGACAGTTGTCTTGTTGGTTTCAAACGTCTCTGATTTTCACTTAGCACTCATTTCGCTAGCTTCGCAAGATAAGCAAGATGCGGAGCAACAATTTACCCCGGCTGCATTATGGGGAGTCCGGGACCACTGTTTTAAATCACCTCATTACTGCAGAAATCTTAGAGCAGAGATGGCCTTTACAGTTTGAAATTTTTTTTACTAGCGCCAGAGCGCTAGCCACCAAATCAGGCCCCTACAGTTGTGATTTGATGAATTTGGCTAGCGTTGTACCGACACTACTCGAAAAGAAAGTCAAAATTTTGTTTTAAAAAATAATAAAATTCTCATTTTTCTGATTTAGCAAGGAATTGATAAATTGTTAGATTTATAAAAGAAATTCCGTTCGATTTCTGCACAGAATCAATAGAATATACATATGTATTTTTAAGCTTCAAAATTACTTTTATATAGGTGTGAAAAGATTTCACCGTGTAAAAGAAAAAAAAAAGTTTTTAAAAAATATTTGAAACTAGTCACTTTCAATAATTTTTGATTTATATCAGAGCCCAAATTCTAATAATAATAAAAAATGTTTTTTAAATTTATTCTAAAATACTTTATTCAATTTTAGTCACCTGAATTGATTGCAGACATGTTAAGTATATTGATTCAGCATGTCAGGCTAAAATGCCATGAAAATTGAAATTTTACATAGGTTTATTAATGTTTAAATGAAAATTTTCTAATGCAGCTGGTAAATTATTTAGACATTTTTTTATCTGCCTTGATATTTATTTACTAAAAATTTGTTCCATCTTGCACTACCCAGAAGTAGGTTTCACAATATAACAAATAACATATCAGACGCGGAAACAACCCTCAGATATAACATAGAAACACACACCATTTTGTACAACAAAAGTTTTAAAGTGGACCACTTTTAAAAATACAACTAAATTTACATACAATTTAGTAAACCGTAATAAAAATAAAAATAAAAACCTGTGATATTCGAAGTGCCAAAATGCGCTACAAGTAATATAAAAAATTTAAAGGCCAGTGGCTACTTTTTTTCACTCTATTGCAGAAAGTCCTTTATAAATAATCTCCAGTCATTTTTTAAAATTTGTTCTGGCATCTTGCATTGAAAAGATATAGGCAACAATATAAAATAAAATATTATTAAAAAATTTAATGAATTAATATTATGAAAAAAACCATTTTCCAGTGTCATCAAAAGTAATTAAATGGAAAATTATTTGAACTTCATAAAAATACAATGAACGATTGAAAATTTGAACAAGATATATATAGGGAAACACCTTAGAAATAAAATAAATTGAAAAGATGAAAAGAAGAAAAAAAAATCCAAAATCCGAAATGCGTATAAATCAGCAAGGAAACATACAATCTTTAGACAAACACAAATATAACTAGTAATATAAACGACTAGAACAGCAATGGCCGATCAAAAAGAACACAAATATTTATTCATGCCAATTATGCAATAACAGATTTTAAAGGTTAGTTAGAAATAAGGAAAAAAATTAATTATGTGGAAAGATAGGGTAAATTATGGTCCAAGTTATGTAACAATTATTTATTGTATTTTAAGTTACATTTTAATTTATCGTTAGTTTATCGTTTTATTTTACGTTATCGTTCATTTAACGTTACGTTAAACATCAAAAGTTAAACAAAATAAAAAGAAAAGAGTCACATTCAACTACAAGTATTACCACACAATTCTTGACCACTACTGAGGAAGTTCAGTCCATATAAAATCTTTATAATTTACAAAAAAATAATGATGTACATTTTTTTCTGCTAATACAGTTATTTCTTATCCCACTTGGTCGACAGCAACATCTAGATCAAGTCCATGAACCCGTGGTCTCTCAAACAAATGAAAAAATCGCTCCAGGATCATGATAAAAGGGTAAAAAAATGCAGCTTCTTTTTTATCCTTGACCTTGCGGCACAAAGACATGGGGCACCTAAAGGGAAAAAGTCTGACTTTACTCCACCTGGTTATATCTGCCGACAGTGGGTATCGTTTTAGTCGCCTTTTGATGCATGGGGCTGCAGTGAGGCTATTCTAACCAGGATGCACAAAGGGGTCTGCGAATACTTAATGTGGGATGTATTTTTGATAACTTTATGACTGAAAACTTAATAAAAGTCATCTTAACAGAATTGTTTTTGTGACCTCACCGCACATTTGATGTATTCAAGAGTTTCTTAAAAGATTTTTTTGCATTTAATACTTTTTGTTGTATATTAATGTAATGTTTCATTTTCTGATGTATAAACCATATTATTATTATATTTAACCATAGAATTTTAAAATTTAACAGAAACTAAAAAGAAGCATTGTGGACCTATCTTTTTCAACCTAGAGATTTGGTTTGGTTTGTCGCTCCAACGGTTATTTTTGTGTGCACACTTTAGGCTAACTTGATGATCGGGACCTGGTAGTTTAAGATGCTACGACGCCTGGTAACCACTTGCTGTAAACATCCGCTCCATCGCCAGGATTTGAACCTACGGTTTAAGTCTTCGAGGTACCAACGGCCAGAGTCCGCCAATTGGTCATCAGGCCGCTTTCAACTTCGAGAGACTTCCAGGTCTTTGACATTTAAATATATTAATTAAACCTTTTTTTTAGTATTTTTGAATAACCTTACTGATCCTTGATGAATTTAAAAAATAATACAGTCTTTTTTATCATTTTTTTAAATCCCAATCCCTTTCATAAAAAATTGTAAGAATATGCTATTAAGTTTTCTTTCAATTATCCATCAATAATATCAACTGTATTTTCTAGGCATGACCGTAATGTCCTTCTATGCCCTTCTGACTCTCCTGACCTGCCTCCCTCATGTCTTCAGCCGCTGCCCCAAGCAATGCAGCTGTGTCCTCAAGTCCGGAAAAAGAAGGTGGTTTTCTGCACCAGTGGAAACCTGACTCTCATTTCCAGTCTCGGAGATGGACATCAACATCCACGAGTTGACCATCACCGCGCCGCTGGAACACCCCAACACCTGACCATCGGCCGGATCTTTCTCAAGTTCACCAACCTGAGACAGTCCGGATCACCAGTAGGTCCGGGTTCCGGCTATCGGAGACAGTTCTTTTTGGCCCGGACGGCGGATGAAAACTCTGGATCTCAGCTGCAATGCCATCAGTTTTCTGAGGGAATCGATTTCAATGGGCTGAAGAACTTGCAGGAGTTGGATTTGTCTGATAACATATTCGCGGCGCCATCAGCGCCATTCAGGCACCTTTGAACCTGAAGAAACTGAACTTGGCGAGGAATAAGCTGTCAGTGCTTGTACCCAGGTAATATTTGATATTTATTGCAGATATTAGCTGATCACATTTATTACCATTAGCTATGCTTTGCTGACTGCCTGAATGAAAATAAGGCATTTTATATTCTCAGTGGCGTCCACGTTTTAAATTCATTGGGATGCATTGTTGCTGTTGTTGTTATTTTCATATTCCACCTGGATACTATGAACCAATCTGTGAACCGAGGCGAGGTTGTCCACCCAATCCTGTACATAATTGCGTGGCGTTGTTTAAAAATAATTATTATGATTGGTATACAAAGTTATTCATGTTGTACGACACATAAAGTATTAATATAAATGAGTGTGCATCCAGGGTTTGCCAGTTTAGCGCAAACATACTACGGAAAATTACTCTTGCATTTTATTAATATTTGCTAGATTACCAGGAAATTTTTGGCAGCAGATAAATCGCTTTTACTGTTCTGTTTTATTGGCAGAGGATAAAAGAGGATACACCTCCTACCCACGGCAATTTCAAATAATGTTTCATTTTTGACCTCAATAAATATAAATTTATTCCAGAAATATTTGTCAACATTTATATCAATGATTAATAAGAAATTTTCTTACAAGTAACAAATATTTTCCTCCCCAGGTACAATTTTAAAAAAAAACTATTAAATCATATGAGATATTTTTTGAAATGTTTTATTATGTTTAAGTAATTAACACTTTAATGCAGCACAAAGTTAAATATGTGCTATAGACTTGGCACAGGAAGCAGGTCCAGGTACAAAATCAACTGTAACATGCTTTGCGTTTTTAACAATGCGTTGCAAGGAGGAAGAGAGCCAAGGGGACGATACGTCAGCTAACTCTATTACGTAAGCGACGAGATGTTAGCTGATCACTCATTCTAGCTGAATACACATTTGGTTTTCATTTTACTGACATTCAACTACATTAAAGGAAAAATATCTCATGGACTCATCTAGCACTGTTGACCATCAATGAATGAAAATAATGAACACTGGCATATGTGTTTAAATCCAATAAATTAAAACGTTTTATCTCACTGTTTGGGATTGTTAGGTAATTTACCTAAGTTTCGGCTCTATTATTTTCTTCATGGCTTTCTAATTTTTATGATATGTTTTTATAATGATAACTAATTGTAATATCTCTACCTACCGAGATTCTTTATCTTTTTGTCGAGTTTAGGAAGAACTGATCTTAGCTAGAAATGCTCTTGTAGTGTGAACAGAGAACTTCCACAGATCGTGAAGCTCAAAGGGTTTACTGGGAATATTAAATTTACTGATTATCTGAGATCATCCATAGTTTTACCAACAGCTTCCTTTACTGGAGGAACTGAACCTCAGGAATAACTTACCTGAGAGAAGAAAAGTTTGTTGTTGTGTAACCATTGTCTTCTTCTTTTCATATTTTTATTTCTATTACCATATTGTGATACATTTTATCTTACTTTTCCCTTCTATAAACGCAATGGGGTTCATCTTGATTTGTCATTCAACTGAGTTAAAAGGATGGTAATGTGTTATCAGTATATCACAGGAAGGACGCGCCATGGGCGGTTTGCGAGTCAGCTGGCCTCCGAAACAACTTGTCGTCCGCGTACGAATACGCTGCCAGCGCACCTCGATCAAGATGCTGGACTTACATCTCTAAACAAACTGGAGTACCACCTCTTGGAAGAAACGGCCAACTATTACATTCAAATTCTTCCCAGAAGTTTTGTTTTGTCTGAGTTTCTATTGTTTGGGCAGCAACGGCTTGCTTTTCGGCAATGTACATCCTCTTATAGCTTTTTGATATCGGCCACCGAGATCTTTGGTTAGAATAATCTATCCCCAGGATATTTGATATGAGCTGGTTGAAAAGCAATACA